>OX420950.1:18071742-18276396 GCA_949091785.1 Polymixis lichenea
GTGCAAGTTTATGACATAAACAAGTAACATCTGCTTTGTCTTATTGAGTTTGGAACTCAATATTGACTCTCAATAGTAAATACGTACCTATAAATCAAATTTCAAGTTGCGCGGATGGCACAGATCAGAATTGACGAAAATATGGGCACATTTTTGTGATATGACGTGCATTTTCTGTGTGTTCAGTAAATAGTTCACCCTTTTCCAATCTATGACGTATAAAACATTCAAGATATTTCCTTGGGAGAAGAACGTCCCCAGTTTATTAAACTCGGTTTTATCAACCACTTGTTTAGACCACAACTTGCAATTGTTATTAAAATAACACCAATTGATGCGAACACTTAATGAAAATAGTCATGTGCTGTCGATATATTCCAAGGTACATCAAAAACAAACAAAAATGCTCTTAGCACGAAGGTATTTTTTCTCGTTTACACTAACAGACGCCTAAATGTAAACAATGCCTAATTAGCAGTGCACTGTTTGATTTTCAACGCTCGGCTCAGCGCCTTGAGTCTAAAACACAACAGTGGTCAAAACTGTATGATTAAACAGTCGCTAATCATTACTTAATTTTAAACACCGTTTATAAATAAAGGGGTACGTACGGTGTTTGTGAAAACGGACATTTGTGTTGTCTCCGTTGCTAATATAAACTAGACAAAGACAATAATTTTCTGAATTCCTATTAATAAAAATCATCAAAGGCCATTCCGCTCTCCAACATCTTATGGATCCAAAATTATGACCTGACCTTTACTGTTCCCGATGGTCTGAGCTGAGCCAAAGTTGCTCAAGGCGTTAGGTCAGCCTAGGTCATTAGGCCAGCACCAGCTTTTAGCCGCTGAACTGTCTAGAAAAGGGAATTGTAATAAAGTTTATTAAACGGCTTTTAAGAGGATTTTAGTCAGTAGAAGGCTTTGGTTTTGAGCTTTGGGTGAAAGTTCAGTTGGACTTGTTATAGACTAGCTTTTGTCAGCAGCTTCGCTCGCGTGGAGGTCGGAAATTATACCACTGGAACGTATTACCGGGATCAAAAGTGTGGCCTATAGACGCATTTGTGTGCTGGGTTGGCGGGGAATGAAACCACTGGAGACTTCTTGCTTCTATATTTGGAGTACTTTATTCTAGGTAGCTCGCCGCTGAATATGTCGAATGACAAAAATGTTCCTATTTTTATACAATTTTGTAAGGAATTAAAATATCGATTTGATCAATCATAATTATAAAAAAGCGCGGTTGAAGGCGTCAGCTAATTAGATAAAGGCACAATATCATAAAAAAACGCGCGTAAAGCATCAGCCAATCAGAGCTAGGCACAATATTGAACATTTTTATCTTAAATACCTCGACCCTTTACCGTAACGAGGACCGCGCTACATTATTTGCGTTTTTTGCTAACTTTATTACATTTACATAGGTAAAACTATATATAATCGAACTCTATGTAATAAGAACTATCTAAGAAAAATATAAAATCATTTAAGACAATATAAAATATAACATAAACACTTGAACTACTGCTTACCCCTAGTACTCAATTACACAACTAATACGAATTATTAAACTAAGGTAAACTTATTCACTTTGTACTGTCTAATGAGTGTCTATGTACCACTTTTAATACTTCACTTTTATTATTATGTACACTGTTCTATCACTTGTCCCGCACAAAAAGTATCCTATATGTTAATTCGGGTTATAAACTATCGGTTAGATAAATTCATTTAAACCCGTTTGGACATTTTTGTGCGATTGAGTAACAAATATTTAAACATTTTAATATCCAAACATCTAAACATACATATTTTCACATTTATAATATTAGTAACATAAGATAAGATTTGCAGTATTATCTTAAAAGCACATTTTACGTAATTAAGGATTCCAGGAAGGGATTTTAAAAGTCTTCTTGTAGAGGCTATTTACTTAGTGTAAAACGTCACACACATACTGGCAGCCGATGATTAGGCTGTGTCTATGTTCGAGCATTTAGAATGTTCGAAAATAATAACGTCAAATAATTTTAGATGGGTTTTGTTCCGTGAACTTTGATTGTAATGACAGGCGCGTCTTTGTAAGCATCTGATAATCTTCTAAAGTCTTAAAATAAACGTGGTGACCCACAGTTTAAACGCCTCATGGTGTTTTTGTTAAATCCATTACACACCCGGTACCTGGAAGTTCGTCTGAGCCTCCACCTCCTCAGCACATTCTATTTCCAAGTACAACAATTACGTGGGTTCAAATCCTACTATTCTATTTTTTCAATGATAAAGATGTTAACAGTAAAACAAACGGAGCATTTCGGACAGGTTGACTTTGTGTAGATGTACGTGAATGTATGTGAATTGCATGCAGCTGAGATGATAATGTTAAGAGGGATGTGTAGTGTTGCACGAATGGATAGAATAAGAAATGAGTACCTACATAAGAGAAAGACTAAAAGTGGCACCGATAACTGAAAAGTTGTATGGAAATCGGTTGTCTATGCGCATGTGATACTTAAGTATGAGGAAAAGGTCGTGAGGAAAGTTTTGAGTGTGAATGTCGATGGCTATAAGACTAGGGGAGACCAAAGAAACGAGGGATGGACTGTGTCCGTCAGAATAACGGGTGTATGACTTCCAAATAGATCAAAAATAAAGTATATAAATTTACGTAAAATATACGTTTTTGTGCTAAACTAAGTATAAATGTACGTGTCTGTTTCTAATTATAATACTATTGGCCATTATAAAGCGCATTCATATAGGGGTGATGGTAAATAGATGTGCTATGTTTATTTGAAGCTAAGATTAAATAGAAGTCCAGAAATGGTGATTGCCTATTGTATTATTTATGGTCAAATGTTATAAAATTTATTAAATCATGCTATGAATTATTTATTCGAGTTTTATTTTACAATCTGGAAGAACATAAGACACACATTTATTTGTTATTTGATTGACCAAAATAGTTTGATTGGTTTAGAATCAACCCGCCATTCTGACGTCAGAGTGGTGGCCCACGTGCGTATTACAATATCAGAGCTTGTATAACATTTATGAAGTTTATAAACAGTGTTCCAATAAGTACAATTGACGTACATTTCATTCCTAATGTCGAATTTGTAAAGGGTTAATTGAATTAAAATTCACCGCCAACCAGACATCAGGATAGCAACTTACTTTAAAATGATGTTTGCGACGCATACAGAAACGTACATTTATACTTATTTTAGTACAAAAACGTACATTTATATAGTTTTATTTTTGATCTATTTGGAAGTCATACACCCGAGATTCTGACGGATACGGTGGATTGTGTGAATGATGATATGGCTAGCAAGGCTGTGAGTACGGAGATGACGACTAATAGACAAGTGTGGAAGAAATAGACATGTTGCACCGATCCCAAATAAATTGGAATAAGGGTAGGTGGAATGATGATGAGACTTTGTCTAGATGTATTTGAATTGTTGCGCTGCAATTTAATTTTAAGAATGTGTTATGTCACCGTATTCAGTGCGAACAATTGTTGGTAAACCAAATAAAATAAAATTAATAAATGTTAAGAGTTGATTGGAGCTTTACAGATAGTGAGTTCAGAAGATAATATTCCAATAAAAGAATTTAAAAAGAAAAACAATTGAACAACGATGATTATACAAGAATGAATTGTTTCACATAACTATGCGTTATGCGTTAACAAGTTGCCGTGTCCGGAATATGTAGTATCATATCGATTGCCTTCAGATGTGCCGACTAATCGAGTTACCGTGTGTCGGTTCAGTTGAGTGCCTCGGCTTTGAGTTATGTCTGTCTATGCTGGCTTGAATCATATCTTGAGCGTCGAGATATTGAGTGTGGTAGTCCTTAGCTGTGTAGTTATGGATGGATTTGAGTCTGTAGGTATCTTGAGGTTTAATGAATTAGGCTTCTGTTGCTACTCTTTGATTAAATAGACAGTTGCACAAGCGTTTCAAGACGTAGGTACATAATATATGTCATATAGTCCCTATTTTGGAATGATTAGGATTTATAACACAAAAACGGAGTGCAACAATTCATGAAAGGGCAAATTTTATTATGACTTGAGAGATAGAAAAAAAAAAGAAGAAACTGGAAAAGAAATATAGTAGGGCAAACAAGTTTATTTATGATTTGGACATACAATAGTCTTTTCAACTCAAAGTATGATGTTGAAATAATATTAAGAACTAACTGACCCGACAGACGTTGTCCTGTCCTAACTGTGAATATTGAATTCGCATTAGTATAATATTAGAAAAGTTAATACGATCGTTAAGTTTTCTTAAATTTTCTAATATAACGCGTAACTTTCTTATGTTTCAATAACAAACAAAAAAAAAAGAATTAGCAAAAAGAGCAAATAAAAAAAAATGGTGAGAAACTATGTCCAAAAAGACACAATTAATTAATGGCCACATGCTATTGTTATAGTGGAAAAATGGTCACCTGAAGAGTATCGTTTCTCGTAAAGCAAATCAACTGAAAACGAATATTAATATCTAATATTGTATCTCAACAAAAGCTAGTTACAGCACAAACAACCACAAAGGGGGTATTCTTAAAGCAATTTCCCAACCGATACCGCTTAGCGCGTTTCGGTTTAATCTATTTTTAAGCTATAACTACACGGTCAAAAGGAAGCCTTTATCCGGTAGTCGGGGGAATCGGGCAAAGGCGGAAAAACTCGGGAAACCCGGGGTATTCCAAGTACCATCCACTTCAAAAGAAATCTCTCAAAGGGCGAAACTGAAAATAATATTAATTTTCTTGGAAAAACGCAGTCCGTTGTATAAACGCTAAGTAAGTTATTAAAGTTATAGTTTGTTGGGATTATTGGTTATTATTGTTGGTAAAGCAGAACTATTTTAGTCTGGTTGTGTTTTCAATGTTCCTACTATCTTTTACCCAATAGAATTATTTTTAATACACGATTTAAACTCGGTAAACTATTTGGTTGCTTCATCTGAATCTTCAATTTTTTTTTTTAATGCACAATGTACATAACCATATTTATACGCTAGGCTTAAAACTAATGAGTACATGACCCTGTTAGGGTGCAGCAAGATAACTTAAAACTCTTAAAATTAATAATATTACAGTGAGATCTAATATGACGTTAATAATTAAACTTTAACGTTAAATATTTTAATAATTAAACTTGTATCAAGCTTTATACATACAAAAGAATATCTAATATAATTAATACACAGATATAATATTTAAATTATAATTTAACATTTTATCTTCCATAAATTCTAGGATACTAAAATAACATTTTTCTAAGAACAATGCCTTTAACCTCGCTTTAAATAGGTAAACATAGTGTTCTCGTAGACCGTATATTTTCAGGTAACTTATTGTATATTTGTATGCCTGGTATTCTGGGCTATTTTTGTACTTTTGTAGTCTAGATTATTATATCTAGGTCCATGTTTAGAATTAATTTGGTTTTGCAGCGTTCGTTCTTGTCAAAATTTTAAATTTTTAGGTTTTTATTAATAAAAGTGGCTATTTCTAATATGTAAATGGAGGGCAGAGTTAACATTATTTTCTTTTATAAAGTGGGGTTTGCAGCTATCTCTAGGTTTTATTTGAAATAATATTCGCATACATTTCTTTTGTGCAATAAATAAATCATTCGCATCCACACTGTGTCGCATGATGATACCGTAGCGTAGCCTCGCGTAGGCATATGCGTAGTGTGCAGAGAAGGCATAGTGAGTTTCTGTGTTTGATTTTAGTACATTAAGTCCATGTGAAAAGTATTTTCGACATGTTTTTTTCCAATTTAAATGAGAGCCTAATGTAATACCTAATAATTTGAATTCTTCAACTTCTTCACTATGGATAGTGTCTGTTATATCTTTGAGGTTATTTTTTTTGTTTTTGGTAGGGTTTAAAATTTATGATTTTAGTTTTTTTTTGTTCTCTTCAAGATTGTGGTTCTGAAGCCAAAGTTTCACGAGGTTAAAAGTTTAAATAATTTGTCAGTTATATTGAAGGTTGTTAGTAGGGCTTTTAAAGAGTACGGAGATGTCATCAGCGAACAACACACCTAGTTGGCCACATATTTCTGGCAGGTCATTAATGT
Source organism: Polymixis lichenea (assembly GCA_949091785.1). Classification (NCBI taxonomy): domain Eukaryota; kingdom Metazoa; phylum Arthropoda; class Insecta; order Lepidoptera; family Noctuidae; genus Polymixis; species Polymixis lichenea. The sequence continues at coordinate 18,077,851 of OX420950.1, forward strand.
AGACGAGGAAAAGTATACATCTTATTACACTACCTTGCGGAATTGACCAGTTCGTGGTTAGTATTTCGAGCGCACGTTTTGTAACACACGTGTCGCCATCTAGGTGTTCTATCTGTACACATTATATTTTGTAATTTTTAATTTATAATATGCCGGAGAAATGAAGAAAATGTCATGAGAAAAGTTTTGAGTATGAATGTCGTTGATTTATAATCATCAACATTCATACTCAAAACTTTTCTGAGTAGGGGGATACCAAAGAAACAATGAATGGACTGTGTGAATGATGATATGGTAAAAATGGTGTGACTACGGAGATGACGACTAATAGAGAAGCGCGGAAGAAAAATACATGTTGTTGCGCCGATCCCAAATAAGCTGACATAAGGGCAGGAAAATGAATGATGATATGCATAAAATTTTATTTGTTTAATACGATGCTTTGGCTACTTTGGTAGTGATGGTTGATGCGCTTTCAGCGAGACAAGAATCTGTCACAGTTAATAGACGTCCATCTGCACACCGACATCGTCAAGCACAACCTAAACTGTAGCCTGATCCTCGAGCGTTTCAAATTACTTAATATTTCTAGCATAACATAACTCTATGATTGGCAAAGTTGGCAGCGAGGACAGACAGTTGATATTAATATAGTGCCAATAAACCAAGCTTGAGATAGTTTGTGCCAGTTTAAAGTGGGCCAAATAATAACAGTTTGAAATAATTATTAGACGTGTAGCTATGAACTTTGTGGTATGGCGGATTAGGGTTATTAATTTAGGGTACGAAATAGATTTGGAGTGTTTTGTAGGTTATAAGAGGTAGAGTTCAGGTGTAACATTTACGTAACTACCTGATTGAATAATTTCATGAAGGTTTTTACTTTTGAAGTGTGATACGCAATTGGCATCACTATACCAATTCCGTCCAAGAACAGCTTCAAGACTTACATGGGCTGACAGCTCAAGTACGCTCAAACTCGAACGAAGAAGAAGACTTGAAAAATGCGGCCTTTTTAGGCCGCATTTTCCGATTTTTTTCGGAGGTTTTCCTCATAACCCAGCCAGCTCATAGAATGGCGCGCCAACAGTTTGCATATTTGCAATGGACTCAAAGTTGATGGAGCCAGGTTTTTTTTACGAATGAAACCAAGATGGTGATTAATTTAAATATTTTTTTTTAAATAGGTAATACTTTTGTAAACAGACAGACAGAAAGAAAGATGTGATAATTTTTTTGTACATACTATGACAATTCATTAAGTTATTAGGTACAAATAAAAAGCAATCCTTTCAGTACCTGAGCATTTTATCTAATTAGACAGCAAGTAAAATAAGTATACGATTGATGATCAACTTCGATACGATCAATAGGCACATATGTGAATAGACTTTTCTGAAATTGGTCATATTACAAATAAATGAAAATTGTTTATTCGACACTGAACAAAGAAGTAGATCAGTAGTCATGCGCAATAACTCAAGTCGCCCAGTTGAAATGTTCCTTAATAACAGACTGGACAAAGAAGTCCAAAGAATAGTTCAACCATTCAACATAATGTTTATTGCAGTCTTTTCTACAAAATACAAAATAAAAGATAATTATATTACTCTGTGTGAAAAGAAATATCCCATAATACTGTTCTTGATCATTACATTTTTTGATGTTTTTAGAATCCATCATGTGGTAAACGATACACGCAGTGATTTTGAGGAATACAATAAAAACGTTATCTCACTTACCATTTTTTGGTGGTTGATCACTGTCTATTTCCTCAGTTACATAAAGTTAATAATTTGTGACATAGCTCTCAGCTGCAGTCACATTTCCCTTATTTTGAGGATCCAAGAAATTCACAGAAGTATCAATATTAGTAAGAGTTACCGAAATTATACTATTTGTAATTGGATCTTATGTTTTACTATTTACTGTTTTTATATTTTGGCAGGTATATTTTTTTATATGGTAAAGGGTTCTTTTTATTTTATTGAATTTTGCGGTGATTTAATGGTTATCCAATATGATTTAAATTTAATTTACGGTATTCGTCTTATAACATTGTTGACAAAGTATCTCAAAGAATGGGTTAAAAGTATTCCAATAAAAAGTAATGAAGAACACAATGATCAATACTATGACAAATTGTTTGAGACCTATGAACATATTTTAGAAGCTTACAAACTGTATTTTAAATGTTTTCGAGTTTTAGTAAGTTGGCTTTCTTATATTTTCTCAAATAAGGATCAATAAATCCATTCGCTTCATAGACATGTAAATAATTTATTTTTTAGATGTTATACCGGATATCGGACACGTTCCTACGTTGTTTATGTTTTGTGCAAGTAACCTTAATGCGTACTCAACTACCTTCAGCGTCGTATCATGCAGTAAGTTATATTTTTTTAACTAACCGACTTCAAAAATAAGGAGGTTATCAATTTGACGATATATGGTAGACGGTTTTGCAATATATTTTTTTGTTCGAAAAGGGTTTATCCCGAAATGGTCCCATTAAAATTTCATATAGATCTGATGATGCGCTTCGGAGACAGACAACGGAAAAAAATTACAGCTAATCAACAGCAATTGCTGCTATCGCATAAATATGCATTGCTTTGACCCCAAGGATGATGAAATTTCGAATTTGGGGAATTTGGGGTAGAGATTATAACTAAAGAGTGAAAAATTTTAACTTTGAAAAAAAAAACAACCGACTTCCGAAAAAACAATACAAAGTGAAAAATAACTTTAATTTCGGACGGCGGTGACAAGATTCAAGTTGGGCTGCCGTCGAGAGCTGTCGCGTTTGCCTGCGCGCGGTGGATGTGAGCTTGCTTGCCTGACTTCGAAATCAAACCGAATTTTTGAGTGAGTCTCCGTTTGTGTCTAATATTGGGTAGTAATATAAAACGAGGGAGCAAAAGTGACATAAGCACGTTTCAGCCTTCGGTGGAGACGGGGTGCTGGAGGGCGAATGGCCCCTGCTAGCTGATCCGGTAAGATCGTTCCTAATATTTCAAGGATTTGTTTGCTGAAGCTGCGTACGATCGGCCTTGCTTTGCCGCACGCCCAACCAACGTTATCTTAAGCGATCTTGGTGGGCCTGTACTAGCACTGGCTAATGGGGCGGGATAAACTAATTTACGCTATTAATCTAGCACGAAACACGGTATCGCAATCAAAGATTTTGTTATTCTGGAATTGTAGCGCCGCAGTAATCGGAATTTGAGTCGACTACACATGTTCCATGCAATCATTGCAGTCGACCACGTTTGCTGACCTAGCGATACAATATGGTCGCACGAAGTGCGCTGCGAGCTCAGTGCATTACGAACAGCAACCGGGTGCATTAATTTCCATCATTTTATTCATTTAGCGATAGCTTAGCGTAAACGTTATATTGTTAGCTCTCAGCAATAAACCTTTTAAAGTTATTTTAGTATTTAACTTAGCAGCGTAACGAATCCCACCAGGTAACACTTAGGTCGCGCCCCTACAACACATGTGCTAAAGTGTACAAAACGGTACCCTTAACTCTAAAAATCGCATCGCACGGTTTTCTTCTACGTATTAACAAAAAAGAAACAAAAAAAGGGTCTAATGAACCCCTTAATTTTCACGGGTCTGAGTTGCCATACAAAAAAAGTGTTCACAATGGGTTGTGTTTAAATTGTGACCATATCAAAAGGTGGGAATTGTTTGTTTAGTGCGATAGTCCACCAAATAAATAATTTAATGTGCTAAACATTTGATCAAGAAATGTTCGTTGAGACCTCGTCGCATATGTCTTGGAACATCAACATGATGATAGAATTTGTCTAGCACTTCTAAAGAATGTACATATTTTTTTTCCTTTGAATTTCCTTTGAATTCATATTGCTATCCTTTGAATGCTGTTGCATTCAAAGGATAGCAATATGAATAACAACATAATTTAATGTAACATTCTGAGGAGCCGAAGATATCCGCATAGTCGTCTCCAAATACTATCTCGTAAATGTGAATGTGCACTGAAACGCACAGGGGTATTCACCTATTGGCGAACCGTTAAAACACCACAACATACCCAAACCTTAAAGTAACCAGTACAACACACGAGAGCCAAGAGAGCAAGAAAAACCCACGAAACCCTAGCCTGTAACAAACAGCCCCCAATAAGTTAACGAATTATCACCGTGTGAACCACTAGAATCAACATTACTCACACCGTTATCAGACGTATTCGTGAACGAAACTGGATACACAACATTAAGAAATTTAACCTCTCCCAGTCAAGTACACTTGCCCAGACCTGTTCATTACAAATTGAAACGTTTGCGGCGTCTCGACACCAGCCAAAGAAAGAAGATCAAATAGATAATGTGGTTCATGTAGTGGCATTTATATAGCCAACCTACCGGAAAAAGGGATGAACTCAGGTACATACAATGGCACCCCTCAAGAAAAATGGGTAACCCACACCGGGGTCATGCAATTCTATTAATAAAGTAAGCCAAAATTTAACCAGTTAACAGTAAAAGGATACCGACGCGATGTCAGCTACCTCGAGGTAGGCATGGGAAAAAACAAGCTAACTGCTCTGTACAAATAAATTTTCACATCAACAGTTGTTCCTCGAAAAAAATCAAATCTAGCATATTAAACTTGATTCGATAAAAACCCAGGATATGTACGCTTATAATCTACGGCGACTTCAACGCCCATAGTGTTCGAAAAGATACACAATATTTTTAACGCAAAGGATTAACCCAACAAAACCGTCACCATGAATTTTGCAACTACAACTACGAACTATTAATGGGTATAGCCAACAAGGAAAAACTGCAAATAGAAATAACAAAAGCTTTATCGTCATGCAGAATAACGAGTGCATCTCCAACCATAAAATAATCTGGGAACTGCTAAGCATAAACAATGCAACTATGCCACTCTCAATAGAAACTCTACCAAAACAAAATACGAAGACGGTATAACAAAAACTAGCAAATTTATAAAGGAAACACCCCAACGAATGAAATACCCTAAAACACAATAACGGAGGTATTTAAACTGACCTGAGCTGCTCAAGAAACTGATAACTGATTCTTCAGCCAATTTACTCAAGAGACCATCACTTAGCTCTTGCTAAACTACAAAAGGTCCAATTCCTACAAAGCAGAGAATCAGGATAATCCAAACAGGCATAAAAAAGAATGCCAGACAACACTCCAAAAGGTCAAAGATCCGCGCACATACTGGTGTCCAAATGGGGAAAAAAATAATAGGCCCCTCAGATACTGACTGTTAAAATAACCAAGCCGATAACCGAAGCACAAAGCGCAGAACCGACGGTAGAAGAATTAATGGTAATCATCAATAAAATGCGAAAAGCCCTATCTCCTCGCTTTTCTACATTGGCCATCGACGACTCTTGAAGACGAAACCCATTTAATAAAACTAGCACAAGACCGCAAATTTTCACTCCCCCTGGTTCGCGGACGACCTTATTCTCTTTACATAATTATGGTCTAGCTAGAAGGACTAGAGCGCATCTTATACCACATTCAACTCTTACTAAATAGCGTAGGCAACGACCAACATGAACCTCAACGGAATAAGTATACCAACTGTAGTCGAAATCAAAATCCTAGGCACATACATAACATCCGCATTAAGCAGAAAAGCATAATTAGAAAACAATGGCAATAGGCCACGAGAAATGCCAAATCATTACTACCACCATTCATACTAAACTTAAAAATGAACTGGAAGTTAGCTAGACTTTTGCATCGAATGGTTCTCGTACCTGGTATGATATTTTTTTATAGTTCATTAAAACGGTAACACCAATTACATTAATAAACGTAGAAACATATTATAACGTGGCAAATAACTACGTTAAGATATATGATTAAATTAAAATTTGACATGAAACAGTAGACTCCCTTGCATAGTTTCCTTCACAGAACACCAGACATATACGCATAATTTTATTTCATTCATCCGCAACCACATCACATTAAGGGTGGGCAGTCAGAAGGGTATTTAGTATTTTTGGGTACGATAGACTGGGGATTTGGCTCTGGCTACAGTTTTACATGGCAGTTGCGCAAACAGATTGTGCTGGCGGCTCTGACGGTGTCCGATGTATTTGTCGGGCACAAATAATTGGCAGAAAACGCCATGGAGCTCTGGGCAGTCAAAACGTCCCCGTAATGTCTTACAGGCTACCGTGAGCTGATCAAGACCTCTTCTCATCTCTTATGAGTTAAAACCCAACGTCCCTAAAAGATAGTTGGTAGGATACATGTAAGAAAAGAAATGATATAACCTTTGGAACAGGCATCTTAGGAAAGTTTTCTGTACTTTTTCCAGCATCAGTTTTTGCGGCATAGGTATGCCAATCACTGGCACTAGACTCCAGTTTGCTGCGAATCAAAGCAGTGTACAACAGTCTAATAATATTTGGATTGTAAAAGTCACAAGCATTCCTTAAAACAAATCCCAAGCACCTGAAAGGTTCCTTCGCAAGGATAGAAATCTGATACGTTATAAACGTGAGGTCTCTAAATGTCAGACCGCGATTGAAAGTCACCCCAAAGTCTTTTATGATGGTGGCCCGAGTAAACTTCACCACCCAAACTATAGTTGCATTGAATTGGTCGCAACCCTCTACCGTATGTCATGACATAGCATTTGCTTGTATTGAAAAACCAATTGTTCACAATGGTCCATTCATAGATGGCCGCAATTTCCATTTGTAGGAGTTCGCAATCCTCGTCCGTTCAGATTTTTGCGACTAGCTTGAGCTCGTCGCCATACAGTAGACATTTGGCAAACTTAACATTAGTTATCAGGAACAGAAGCGGCCTCAATACGGATCCTGACTAACGCCCGAGCGTGTATTGTAAGCTTGGACTCGAAGCAGCCAGGTCTTACAATTTGTTTGCGATCGCGCAGGTAATCGGAAACGAAGTCAAGAAGCCTGGACGAGAAACCAATGGATCCCAACTTTGTCAAAAATAAATGTTTTCCGGAAATCGAAATATAGAGCGTCAACCTGTCCACCGATGTCCAACCCACGGGAAATGAAGTCCACGTGAATCAGTAAGTTCGAATTTACGGAGTGGCCGGGCCGAAAACCGGGTGCCGGCATCAGTCAAGGACATGTTTACGCGATTGAAAATAAAAGAGTGGAAATATCTGCTCAAAAACCTTGGCAATAGTTGGCAGGATAGCAATAGGTCTGTGTTCCTCCACTGATGTTTTATCACTTGTTTTAGGAATTGGAGTGACTCTGGAAGTTTTCAATTGCTTAGGGTATACGCTTGACTGAAGGGCGAGGTTGAAGACATGACGTAGAGGAATAGCCAAGATATCATGGTATTATTTGAGGATAAAAGGTGGAATGTTGTCAGGGCCAACCGAGCTACAGGGTTTGAGTTTAGCTATCGCCTTATTTGTTAATAAGGCGATAGCTAAACCCAATTGGATGTTTCCTTTTGGGTTAAAAAGGGAAGACGATTGTTATCTCCCTTACTACTCACGTTTATTTTATAGGGCCCAATTCAGATGTATCAGGTAGAAACACGCCAGAAAAATACTGCGCAAATGCATCAGCCACTTTGACACCCAAACAGTTCTTACCATTGTAAACCCCATTTGGCTCGAAGCCGCCCTTTGATCGCAGGCTAGGCACATGTTGCCAGAACTGTGCGGATTTTTTCCTACATTATTTTCCAAAGTATTGCAATACAACCTGTAGGCGTCCTACGTTCTTGCTTTGAGATGATATAGTTATGGCTTGAAAGTATCGACCCTCATCAACGCGAACAGATCAAGACCCGGAGGATATGAACGAGGTATCATGAGAGAATTGATTAACCACGCCTGGAATAAACCAAGAATTAAGAAAATGCACCAAATATTAGACGGAATGACCGTAACAAAACGAATCAAGAACCACAGAAAGTGCTACTTAGCACACGTTTTCAGTGATAGCTTAGCACACGTGATAAACCACACATATTGCGTGCAGCAATGCAACATAAGCTTAAATCTAAGAAGGTCGGCCTACCTATCCACACAACCTAAAACAGTACATGAAATACGTCGACATGGGAATCACGTTTTGGAAGGACATGGCTGGAGACAGAAACAAGATCAAGAAAGTGGCTAGCGATAATCTACAAAAACCAGAAACTGATAGCAGCAAGAACTCAGAAGACGACTATGAAAACAACAACACAGGACATAGCGAAGCAACGGCATAGAAAAGAGCAACGAAAACAGTTAAACCTTTTCAAGAAGCTCGATATGAATCAACATGCCGGCGACGTTGTGAAAAAATGCACAACGTCGCAACGGACGCAATCCTATAAATAAATACCACCCGTCTCTCCACTAGTCCAATGTTTACTCAAAGATACATCTCCGGTAGGCTCGCAATCCTTTCCTATTTTAAGGGCACGTTTACCTGACCATTACCGCGCCCGACGGTCTACTTCTTGATATGAAATGGCCTCTAACACCATGAAGCATGAGGCTCCAGGGGTAGTGCAAATCTTGGGGTGCATTCGATTTATCGAGTTTGGCCAAGCCACGCTGAGATTGGTGAATTTCATTCATTCATTCATTCATTCCGGAAGGCGGTGCCAAAAAATTTAAATACATATCCAAAGTCACCGACTTCCCAAATTAAAGTTATTTTTCACTTTGTAGTGTGTTTCCGGAAGTCGGTTGTTTTTTTTTCTTTTAGCCGATTTTAAATAAATATAAGCTCGATGCCTTATTTATTAATTTCCACCTACTGTAACGGATAAGTATATCATTTGCTAGGCCTGTTGAATTAACTATGCTTTTAAATATCAATATTTAGTCAAATTTTTTTTTGGAGTATAGAAGGACCGTAGGTGGCGTTCTGTAGTTTCTGCCTACCCCATGAGGAAAAGTTTATGTATGTGTGTACTTTTTTGCCCTTCTCCCAATTATTATTTGGAGTCGGAGCATGTCTTCTTTCATACTTACTTCTCTATTAGTGGTCATCTCTGTAGGTACCTCCTATCCAACCATATAATCTTTGACTCAGTCCGTCCATCTTGTGTTAGGTATATCAATATGCAATATATCTTTACTCTTCCTTTCATTTTCTACACCATTCAAACACTTTTTTTTACAAATTCAAAATTATTTATTTTGGATCAACTAAATCCAAGGGTTAGTACACAAATTTGGAAATTTTTAGACGTTAGTACTTAAATAAATTATCAAGAGCAACACTCATCTTATGCATCTAATTTATACAAATTCCCCTGCGCTGAGACACCCCGCCCTGGCAAGATGACCAATAGGTAGATATCTCCCAAAGAGATCACCAGACGAACGAAATGCCTCAACGCAGGTGCACATACATCTTCAAAAATAGTTCTCAGGATGCTGTTGTGATTTCCATGCACCCTGCATAGAAGTGCCACGACTTTTTCCGAATGACATCATGATAACGTCCGTATGAACATGCGCGAACGTCTCAGAAGCACTGCAACTTTATCAATTTTGTTTTTTCTTTACAGTTCTCTACGATTTTGAGTATTCTAGTAGCTGCATGGATTCTAAAGTTCCTGTCGCTAATAATGATAACTTGTTGGCAATGTGAGAAGTTCTTTATATCTGTGGAGGATGCCGAAGTGGCGTGTATACAGCGTGTGATGGATACAAACTGTCCCAGTAAGATTTAAAGATTTGATTACGATTATGAATCTAACTTTCTGGTACCATTTTGATATTTGAGTATTTAATTTAAATATTTATTTTATGAAAAATACTATACTAATACATCTTACTGCGCATAAAGATGTTGCTGCATCTGGTAAGACTAGAAGCGGACCCCAACGTAGTTGAGAATAGGCTAGGTCAGATAATGATAAAAACAGCAAAGGCTCTTTAAAACCCTCGTGATGAAATTCTCTTCCAAAATTATTCGGAATTCATGGAAATGCGCAAACTTCAAAAAAAAAAATGTTTCACCTTTTGCTTTTTTTACAGGGAGTGTCAAACATCTGTGCAAGCGTGTGCTACAAGTAAACCGGACCTTCAGTAAGATGACAGCATGTGGGATGTTTACTGTAGACGCCAATCTACCGATGCCTCTGTTGGGAGTCATGACTCAGTACATTATAGTGCTACTTCAGTTTACTTTTTTGTAATATTACTATTTCTGAGGAATACAATTACTTAAATGATTTCTTCAATATGATTATTTTTAATGTCATTATACTAAGATTACCCTTTTCCTCTCCTCTCTGAAGCCATTCGATTTATGGAAAAGTAGCTAATGCCCGCGATTTAAATTTCGCCCTCCAACTAATCGCGTCGCATTGTATCTCCCAGCCGCACTATTAGATACTCTTCGTTATCGCTTAGTGTCCTTTCTGACTTTTTTCTTTTTGCTCGGCTCATAAAGGCCACATTATGCTGTTAGATAGCTTGTAACCTTCTTTATGAATTGCGCTATTAAATACACCTGAACATTTTCAAATCCTACTGGTATTTCTATAGGCTAGTACGTTCATACAAACAAGCTCTTAATTTTGAAAATTATCATTTATCATTGTTTCTGAGTTGTTTCTAAAGAGTAAAATAGCTACATACGTTACAGGAGAGAGTTTCCAAGTTTGGTTTTGGCATTTCTAGAGAATGCCATATCAGCATAATAATTTTCCCACTGCTGGGACACAACCCTCCTCTCATTGACAGGGAGAGGGCTTTATGCCATCACGCGGGCCCATTGCGGGTTTTTTAGATGTCACATATCTTCGAGTTTTAGATTCTAGAACATGCCGTCTTCCTCACAGTATTTTCCATCACCATTTTAAGAAAAGGTGGCGAGGAAATAATAGACACAAAGTGAAGCACCAGTCTGTGTTCGAACCTACAATCTACAACTCATAAGTTGTGGCCGTTACCACTGGGCCACCACTACAATGTTATGCATGCACAGACAAAGAACAGGTTACATCCAGTCAACCGATAACGACACACAGTTGGTTAGTCATGACCAAACTAAGATCACAGACATCAGTGAAATGGTTCATTGAAATCACAATATAGACATTATCCAGTAAACCTACTACCTACAACTCATAAGTTGTGGCCGTTCCCACTGGGCTACTACCACAATGTTATTTTATTTTATTTTAATTTATTCATTTTAGGAAAGCTTACAGCTAATACATTTCGATATCTAGTGCAATATGTAAACGATGGCCAATTACAAGCTTTCACTGACGATAAACGATGTAATGCATGCACAGACAAATATCAGCTTACAAATACATACAGTTAACCGATAACGAAATACAATTGGCTAGTCATGACCAAACTACGATTACAGACGTCAGTGAAATGGCTCATTGAAATTACAATAAAAACAGTAGGTATTTAATAAAACTGAATACATCAATACTCACTTTGTACACAAACAAACGAACATAAAATCACAAAATCAACACTCCATCGCAATTTTAACAAACAATCTAAACTTTCGGGACGGAATGTAAATTCGGGCGATTTTTTTCACGAAATAAAAAGCAAAGTGATCCAGACATCCCTGATACGAGGGTATCGTACGTCGGTAAGTCTGGGTGCTTTTTTTTGTTTTTTGGGTGGGAAATCATCAAATGACTTCTCCCGCTCTGGGTGGAGCAGGAGGGCGTGTCAGTCTTTTTATATGTGAGTCTTTTGAAGACATTTTATATGTAAGTCATTTTCTAAGTCCATCTTAGACATCAGTGACTGACGGTCATCGGTATAAAACCAGAAAAAATTAGCATAATCGATAACCACCTTTTTATGTTCCTACTACTAGGAGATAGGCCTCCTTTCTTAGTGAGGGTGTGAGCTGTATCTTTCGTGTGACCCAGTACTGGTAAGAGCCAATAACCCGCCCACATAATACCATAATGCCAAATAAAACTGTCATAGAAAATATAAAAGCAAAAGAGTGTTAACAATTGTTATTGATGAAATTACAACACAAAGCCTTATAAGATGGTTTGGAATGCATTGTCGTAAATGATCGTTTCTGAATTGGCTTCGCATGCGTTTAGCAATTATACTTTATGGAAATATTTGAAACTATTGAGTTTGTCATTAAACACACACACATATTTGACACTCAGTGAATGAACGGAACTTTGACCAGTATCGATTTTCGAGGATTCCAGGATCGCAATTAACTCAAATATTGGACCCAGTCGCCGGATCGTTAAGTTATAATATTTTATTCCGGCGAGTTGGGCCACCCGTAATTGAATTACAAAATCTATTGTTGAAGCCAAAAATAGTACAGCCAAACGAAAAACTGTTTTTAGTAGTTTATAGTAAGTAAAGAACAGAACTCTTTGATTCGAAAACATCATCTATATAAATAAAACAAATTCGTGTTGGTTACATCTTTATTAATCACAAAAACAAAAAAAACGAAACTAAACTCATTTCACGGGAAAAATACAGTATAATTCATTTACTCATACATTTTGTGTGACAGCTAGAAAACGCTTTATGCCTTTGAAGTACGAGGTTGTCATAACTTGGTTAGAGCTTACCAAACATAGGAATAATCGAACTTGTTTAAAATAATCAACGTACTATTCAGCTGTAGAGTTTTTCATTAATTATTACTTAAACATTTTTTGTTTGACTGTACTATTTTAGGCTTGAACAATAGACGTTTTTATTCATTCACAGCTGGTTCAAGTCGACAGAAGAAAACTATTAATTAAAGTGGATCCAGCGACTAGGACCGCGGTTTCAATTAACTGCGGTCCCAGTCACCGATACCCTCGATTTTTCAACCACGAAAATTACTGATGTTATCAATTCGTATAGAATTGAAGGGCAGCTCTTGAGTAGCCTTTCGAGACTTTTTGCTGGGTGTTGGCGAATCGGCCAAGCTAGATGGAGTGCTGCCTCAGTTTGTTTTAGTTCCAACTCAGCGTGTTGAAATAGGTAGGTACTCTTCCTGGCTTACACATTTGAATGATCGAAGTCTGAAGCAAGGTCAGCGCACACGTGCCTCCGGCGACAACCATCGGTATTTATCGCTTCATGTGGCGGTGTTGAGAAATGCTTAAGCAAATGGCCGCCGGTCACAGTGCCAAACGTGTGCGACGAATCCATACAAATCGTATAAAAAGCATGTAAACTGCTTATCACCGGACTACCGGTGGTTCCCTTGTGCCAAGCCTAACTTACACAGATATTCCAAAAATAGGAAGGTAAGTGCATCACAAATTGGATATGTGCCCGAATAAAATGTGAATTGAAAAATCTAATCACGATCGGGCTAGTTCGTTCCATGCCCTCGTCAACCTATGCCTTCCGAATGCATGCGGGATGCACTCAGGCGGTATTTTATTGGATCACTTGACAGTTGACGGTTCTATTTGCTATTCATTGAAAACGGGAACGTGCTAGCGGGACCATAACGGGTACCTACTATGAGTAACCAATGTTACTCTTTATAACATCAGCTGACAGTGAAAGTCCCGTCAAATTTGGTCCAGTTATATAGGTGATTAACCGGAACGGATACAATTTTTGTCTGTATCTGTCTATCTGTCTGTTTACAAAGAGACACAGAGAAGGATGTGATGTTTTATTTGTATGTCTGTATAGGTAGATTATCATTAATTTATGTCAAATAAAAAGCAATCCTTTCAGTACCTGAACATTTTATCTAATTAGACAGCAAGTAAGACAAGTATCCGATTGATGATCAATTTCGATACTATCAATAGGCATCTATGTAAATTGGCTTTTCTGAAATTGGTCATAATAAAAATAACAAAAAATTGTTCATTCGACTCTGAACATCGAAGTAGATCAGCATCATGCGAAATAACTCAAACCGCCCGGTTGAATCGTTACTTAATAACAGACTGGACAAAGAAGTCCGAAGAATAATTCAACCTTTCAACAAAATGTTTGTTGCAGGCTTCTCATCAAAATACAAAATAAAAGATAATTATATTACTCCGTGTGAAAAGAAATATCCCATTTTACTGTTCTTTATCATAACATTTTTTGATATTTTGAGTATTTATCGTATGGTAACCGATAGACACAGTAATTTTGAGGAATATGTTAAACAAATAATCTCACTTACCATTTTTTGGTGGTTTATCACTGTCTGTTTCCTGAGTTACATTATTTTAATAATTTGTAACATAGCTCTCAGCTGCAGTCATATTTCCCTTATTTTGAGGATCCAAGAAATTCATAGAAGTATCAATATCAGTAAGAGTTACCGAAATTATACTATTTGTAATTGGATCTTATGTTTTACTATTTACTGTTTTACTATTTTGGCAGCTACAATTTTGTATACGGTAAAGCGTTCGTTTTATTTTGTTGAATTTTGCGGTGAATTAACGATTATTCAATATGATTTAAATTTAATTTACGGTATTCGTCTTATAACATTGTTGACAAAGTATCTCAAAGAATGGGTTAAAAGTATTTCAGTGAAAAGTGATGAAGAACACAATGACGAATACTATGTCAAATTGTTTGAGACATATGAACATATTTTAGAAGCTTACAAAATGTATATTAAATGTTTTCGAGTTTTAGTAAGTCAGCTTTCTTATATTTGCACAAATATGGAACAATAAATCCATTCGCTTCGTAGACATGTAAACGATTTCTTTTTTAGATGTTATACCGGATATTGGAAACGTTCCTTCGTTGTTTATGTTATGTGCAGATATACTTAATGCGTACTCAACCACCGTCAGCGTCGCATCACACAGTAAGTTGTAATTTTCATTTAGCCGATTTTAAATAAAAACTCGGCGCCTTATTTATTGCCACCTACTTTATCGGATTAGTCTTTTATTTGATAGCCCTGTTGCTTTAACAGACTGTGCTTTATATTATCAATATTTAGTCGTAATTTTTTGGAGTATAGAAAGATCGTAGTGGGTAGGCAGAAACTACAGAACACCACATGTGTTCTGTAGTTTCTGCCTACCCCCGTGAGGAAAAGTTTATGTATATATGTATTTTTTACCCATATGCCAATTTGTATGTTGTCGGAATATGTATTCATTCATACTTACTTCTCTGTTAGTGGTCATCTCTGTAGGAAACCCCTTTCCAGCCGTATTATCTTTCACTGAGTCCATCCATCTTGTGTTAGGTATATCAGTATGCAATATCTGAACTTTTACTTTTTTTCTTCACCATTCAAACATTTTTACTTTCCAATTTCAAAATGATTTATTTTGTTTCAACTAAATCTAAAACTTAGTATACAAAAACTTACCAACCACTGTAAGTATTTAAATAAAATTACAAGAGCAGCACTCATCATATGCATCTAATTCTATACACAAATGCCCCTGCGCTGAGACACCCCGCCCCGTCAAGATGGCCAATAGATCTCCCAAAGAGATCACCAGACGAACGAAATGCCTCAACGCATGTGCACATACATCTTCAACTATAGTTCTCAGGATGCTGTTGTGATTTCTATGCACCCTGCTCATAAGTGACGCGACTTTTTTCTGAATGACATCATGATACCGTCAGTATGAACTTGCGCGAACGTCTCAGAGGCACTGCAACTTTATCAATTTTGTTTTTTCTATAAAGGTCTCTACGATTTTGAGTATTCTAGTAGCTGCATGGATTCTAAAGTTCCTGTCGCTAATAATGATAACTTGTTGGCAATGTGAGAAGTTCTATATATCTGTGGAGGATGCCGAAGTGGCGTGTATACAGCGTGTGATGGATACAAACTGTCAAAGTAAGATTTAAAGATTTGATTACGTTTATCAATCTAACTTTCTGGTACCATTTTGATATTTGAGTACTTAATTTATATATTTATTTTATGAAACAAACTATACTAAAATATCTTACTGCGCATAAAGATGGTGCTGCATCTGGTAAGACTAGAAGCGGACCCCAAGGTAGTTGGGAATAGGCTACGCCAGATGATGATACAAAACAGCAAAGGTTCTTTAGAACCCTCGTGATGAATTCATGGAAATGCGGACTAAAGCGAACTTCCAAAAAAAAATGTTTCAACTTTTGCTTTTTTTACAGGGAGTGTCAACCATCTGTGCAAGCGTGTGCTACAAGTAAACCGGACCTTCAGTAAGATGACAGCATGTGGGATGTTTACTGTAGACGCCAATCTACCGATGCCTCTGATGGGAGTCATGACTCAGTACATTATTGTGCTACTTCAGTTTACTTTTTTGTAATATTACTATTTCTGAGGAATACAATTACTTAAATGATTACTTCAATATCATTACTTTTAATGTCATTATACTAAGATTACCCTTTTCCTCTCCTCTCTCAAACCCTGCAAGCCATTCGATTTATGGGAAACTAGCTTCTGCCCGCGACTTAAATTTCGCCCTCCAAGTACCCGCGTCACATCGTATCGCCCAGCCGCACTATTAGGTACTTTTCGTTATCGTTTAGTGTCCTTTCTGACTTTTTTCTTTTTGATGTTACTCGTAAGTAGCTTGCAACCTTCTTTATGAATTGCGTTATCCAATACACATGATTTTTTTTAAATCCTACTGGTAGTTCTAGAGGCTAGTACGTTCTTACAAACAAACTCTTAAGTTTGAAAATTATCATTTACATTGTTTCTGAGTTGTTTCTAAAGAGTAAAATAGCTACATACTTTACATGGGAGAGTTTCATAGTTTGGTTTTGGCATTTCTAGAGAATGCCATATCAGCATATAATGTTCCCACTGCTGGGACACAACCCTCCTCTCAGTGACAGGGAGAGGGATTTATTCAACCACGCGGGCCCGGTGCCGATTGGTAGATGTCATATATGTGCGAGTTTTTGATTCTAGAACATGCCGGTTTCCTCAAAGTATTTTCCATCACAATCACCATTCCAAAGAAAAAGTGGTCAGGAAAAAAAAACACGAAGTTAAGCGCCTGTCTGTGTTCGAACCTACAACCTACAACTCATAAGTTGTGGCCGTTACCACTGGGCCACCACTACAATGTTATGCATGCACAGACAAAGGACAGCTTACATCCAGTCAATCGATAACGACACACAATTGGCTAGTCATGACCAAAGGAAGATCACAGACGTCAGAGAAATGGTTCATTGAAATCACAATATATACATTATCCAGTAAAACTAAATACACCAATACGTTCCTTGTGATGCCGGACGTAGAGAATAGCACCATCCCATTTCTTCCCGTGGGTGTCATAGAAGGCGACTAAGGGACTTACTAGAGAATGGGCAGCAATGTTCTCTATTCATTTTACCACCATAATGCGATCGCCAACCCGCCTGCCAAGCGTGGCGATTATGGCAAAACCCCCTTTTGGGGGAGGCTATGTCCAGCAGTGGATGTCTTTGGGCTGAAATTATCAAATTCAAATTCAAATTCAAATTCTTTATTGCATTCCATAATGTGTACATATAACAGTTGGTATATTATAACATCGAATCAATTATGGACCCTGTCGGGCACAGCAAAGTTAATTTTTAACAGGAGAGAGGATGAAGGCGCTTTTTATTAAGGGAAAAATAAATATTAAATTAGAATAGGTAGTAGGTATCATTAAAATAGTATCATTAAAATAGTATCATTAAAATAGTATCATTAAAATAGTATCACCAAAATAGCGTCATTAAAATAGTATCATTTGTTTTTATGGTAGTAAGTAAGTATTTATATATTTGGTTTTAAGTTATATTTATATATTGTTATATTATTTATTGCACGATTTACATTAATAACACTATAAATTATAATAAACTAAATATTTACAATTTTATTGAATCTTGTAGAATGTTATTATTATTAATTGTGCACTGTTTAGTATATTCATTTTAAATTTACAGTATTTTAGTGTACGTGTTGTAGTGTAATTTACAGTATTAGGTAAGAATAGTGTTTATTGTTGTTGGAATTTATCTCTAAAATATTCGTCAATAGTGTAGTAGCTTTTCGTTATCAGAAATTGTTTTAATTTATTGATAAAGATATTATTTTTATTTATGTTTTTGATGTTTTCCGGTAACTTATTGTATATTTTAATGGACATAACGAATGTACTAGAAGAGTGCATTTTCAATCGTGAAGTGGGTATGTTTAACCTGCTTTCATGTCTAAGTGCAATTTTTGTTTGGATATCTCCTCTTTTGGTATAGAATTTCGGATATTTTCGTACAAATTTACAAATTTCAAGTATGTAGAGGCACGGCAGGGTTAATATTTTTAGGTCTTTAAAGTGGGGTTTACAGGAGTCTGTAACTTTGATATTCATTAGAATTCTAATCCTTTTTTTTCTGTAGAGTGAATAATGTAGGCGCGTCCGTACTATTTCCCCATAGGATAACTCCATAGTTGAGCCATGCAAATGCGTACGCGTAATAAGTTACTAGTGCTGTTTTGAGGTCTGTTGTTTTTTTTATTTCTCGGAGAGCGTATGAAAACTTGGATAGTTTCGTTCTTACTTTTTGAATATGTGATTTCCAATTTATGTGTGAATCTATGTCTAGGCCTAAAAGCGTGAATTTATTTACTGCTTCTAATTTAGATCCGTTGTATTTGAAATTTATACATAAAGGATTTTTTTGTCGGGGGTGGAAAGTTATTATTTTTGTTTTATTGTAGTTAATTTCAAGGTTGTGCTCGTTCATCCAGTGTGTTGCAGTGTCAAGTATAGAACTCAAGTTTTGGTTTATATTTATATTATTATCACATGATGTAAAGATAGAAATATCATCGGCGAATAAAACGCATGACTCATTGATGTGGTTGGGGAGATCATTTATGTAAACAAGGAATAGCAGGCACCCTATCACACTTCCTTGTGGTATAGAAGCGTTTACGGGTATGTTGTGGGATCGAATTAATTCTATTTCTTTTGATTTATGATTGGAATGTTCTATTTCGACAACTTGTTCTCTGTCCTCCAAATAAGATGTGAACCATTCGTAACTTTTTCCGCGGATACCGATGTTAAATAGTTTATTTAATAATATATCAAATTGCACCTTATCATAAGCTTTTGTCATGTCTAATAACAATCCTACAGCATATTTTTTATTATTAATTATTAGGGCTTCTTGTACAAATTTATAAACAGCCAAAACGGTGGATCGGTTTTTTCGAAAACCATTTTGACTATCATTGAAAATATCATATTTTTCACAAAATGCATACACACGATCGCTCATGGCTTTCTCAAATATTTTTGAGGCTGTTGGTAAGAGAGCACTGGGACGGTAGTTATTTGGATCGGTTTTATTACTTTTCTTGTGAATCGGCTTTATAAGAGCTTTTTTTAATAAATCGGGAAAAACGCCTTCTACAAAAGATTGATTAAGTAGTATGTAAAATGGCAAGGTTAATTCGTCAGCACATTGTCTAAAAAGAGAGGGTGGAAGTTCGTCAATTCCATGGCTTTTTTTGTTTTTTAAATTTTTAATTATTGTATTTACTTCGTAAGGATCTACTGGGCTAAGATATAATGTATTTTGTGTAGCTGAAATCGCCGGGTGTCCTTTAGATTTGCTGCCGGTAGGTATTGTGCTGTCCCCAGCAATAGAAGCGAAGAAACGATTAAATATGTTGACTACCTCCTGGGGTTTTGAAGTTAAGCTATTATTTATTTGTAGGGTTATGTTGTGTTTATCACTTCTTAGTTTTTTGTTTGTGCGTTCATTGATGATTCTCCACATTGTTTTAACTTTATTGTTAGATTGCATCATTTTATTTTTAAAATATGATATATATGATAAAATATGATAGGATATGTGCCCGAATAAAATGTGAATTGAAAAATCTAATCACGATCGGGCTAGTTCGTTCCATGCCCTCGTCAACCTATGCCTTCCGAATGCATGCGGGATGCACTCAGGCGGTATTTTATTGGATCACTTGACAGTTGACAGTTCTATTTGCTATTCATTGAAAACGGGAACGTGCTAGCGGAACCATAACGGGTACCTACTATGAGTAACCAATGTTACTCTTTATAACATCAGCTGACAGTGAAAGTCCCGTCAAATTTGGTCCAGTTATATAGGTGATTAACCGGAACCGATACAATTTTTGTCTGTATCTGTCTATCTGTCTGATTACAGAGAGACACAGAGAAGGATGTGATGTTTTATTTGTATGTCTGTATAGGTAGATTATCATTAATTTATGTGAAATAAAAAGCAATCCTTTCAGTACCTGAACATTTTATCTAATTAGACAGCAAGTAAGACAAGTATCCGATTGATGATCAACTTCGATATAATCAATAGGCACCTATGTAAATTGGCTTTTCTGAAATTGGTCATCATAAAAATAACAAAAAATTGTTCATTCGACTCTGAACATCGAAGTAGATCAGCGTCATGCGAAATAACTCAAACCGCCCGATTGAATCGTTACTTAATAACAAACTGGACAAAGAAGTCCGAAGAATAGTTCAACCATTCAACATAATGTTTATTGCAGTCTTCTCATCAAAATACAAAATAAAAGATAATTATATTACTACGTGTGAAAAGAAATATCCCATATTACTGTTTTTTATCGTAACATTTTTTTATATTTTGAGTGTTTATCGTATGGTAACCGATACACACAGTGATTTTGAGGAATTTGAAAAACACATTATCTCAATTATATTTTTTTGGTGGTTGGTCACTGTCTGTTTCCTTATTTACATTATTTTAATAATTTATAACATAGCTCTCAGCTGCAGTCACATTTCCCTTATTTTGAGGATCCAAGAAATTCATAGAAGTATCAATATTTGTAAGAGTTACCGAAATTATACTATTTGTAATTGGATCTTATGTTTTACTATTTACTGTTTTACTATTTTGGCAGCTACAATTTTGTATACGGTAAAGCGTTCGTTTTATTTTGTTGAATTTTGCGGTGAATTAACGATTATTCAATATGATTTAAATTTAATTTACGGTATTCGTCTTATAACATTGTTGACAAAGTATCTCAAAGAATGGGTTAAAAGTATTTCAGTGAAAAGTGATGAAGAACACAATGACGAATACTATGACAAATTGTTTGAGACATATGAACATATTTTAGAAGCTTACAAAATGTATATTAAATGTTTTCGAGTTTTAGTAAGTCAGCTTTCTTATATTTGCACAAATATGGAACAAAAAAATCCATTCGCTTCGTAGACATGTAAACGATTTCTTTTTTAAATGTTATACCGGATATTGGAAACGTTCCTTCGTTGTTTATGTTATGTGCAGATATACTTAATGCGTACACAACCACCGTCAGCGTCGCATCACACAGTAAGTTGTAATTTTCTTTTAGCCGATTTTAAATAAAAACTCGGCACCTTATTTTATTGCCACCTACTTTATCGGATTAGTCTTTTATTTGCTAGCCCTGTTGCATTAACTGTGCTTTATATTATCAATATTTAGTCGTAATTTTTTTGGAGTATAGAAGGATCGTAATGGGTAGGCAGAAACTACAGAACACCACATGTGTGCTGTAGTTTCTGCCTACCCCCGTGAGGAAAAGTTTATGTATATACATATTTTTTACCCTTAAGCCAATTTATATGGTGTCGGAACATTCATACTTACATCTCTATTAGTGGTCATCTCTGTAGGAAACCCCTTTCCAGCCGTATTATCTTTCACTGAGTCCATTCATCTTGTGTTAGGTATATCAGTATGCAATATCTGAACTTTTACTTTTTTTCTTCACCATTCAAACATTTTTACTTTCTAAGTTCAAAATGATTTATTTTGTTTCAACTAAATCTAAAATTTAGTATACAAAAACTTACCAACCACTAAGTATTTAAATAAAATTACAAGAGCAGCACTCATCATATGCATCTAATTCTATACACAAATGCCCCTGCGCTGAGACACCCCGCCCCGTCAAGATGGCCAATAGATCTCCCAAAGAGATCACCAGACGAACGAAATGCCTCAACGCATGTGCACATACATCTTCAACTATAGTTCTCAGGATGCTGTTGTGATTTCTATGCACCCTGCTCATAAGTGACGCGACTTTTTTCTGAATGACATCATGATCCCGTCAGTATGAACTTGCGCGAACGTCTCAGAGGCACTGCAACTTTATCAATTTTGTTTTTTCTATAAAGGTCTCTACGATTTTGAGTATTCTAGTAGCTGCATGGATTCTAAAGTTCCTGTCGCTAATAATGATAACTTGTTGGCAATGTGAGAAGTTCTATATATCTGTGGAGGATGCCGAAGTGGCGTGTATACAGCGTGTGATGGATACAAACTGTCAAAGTAAGATTAAAAGATTTGATTACGTTTATCACTATTACTATACTATTACTATTACTATTACTATATTACTATCAATCTAACTTTCTGGTACCATTTTGATATTTGAGTACTTAATTTATATATTTATTTTATGAAACAAACTATACTAAAATATCTTACTGCGCATAAAGATGGTGCTGCATCTGGTAAGACTAGAAGCGGACCCCAACGTAGTTGGGAATAGGCTGCGCCAGATGATGATAAAAACAGCAAAGGTTCTTTAGAACACTCGTGATGAAATTTTCTTCAATAATTATTCGGAATTCATGATTTTACGCTACAGTAGGCAGAAACTACAGAACACCACATGTGTTCTGTAGTTTCTGCCTACCCCCGTGAGGAAAAGCTTATGTATATATGTATTTTTTACCCATATGCCAATTTGTATGTTGTCGGAATATGTATTCATTCATACTTACTTCTCTGTTAGTGGTCATCTCTGTAGGAAACCCCTTTCCAGCCGTATTATCTTTCACTCAGTCCATCCATCTTGTGTTTGGTATTTAACAGTATGCAATATCTTTACTTTTCCTTTTTTTCTACACCATTCAAACATTTTTATCTTCAAGTTCAAAATGATTTATTTTGTTTCAACTAAATCTAAAATTTTGTACACAAAAACTTAGCAACTATTGTAAGTATTTAAATAAAATTACAAGAGCAGCACTCATCATATGCATCTAATTCTATACACAAATGCCCCTGCGCTCAGACACCCCGCCCCGTCAAGATGACCAATAGGTATATATCTCCCAAAGAGATCACCAGACGAACGAAATGCCTCAACCCAGGTGCACATACATCTTCAGTTATAGTTTTCAGGATGCTGCTGTGAATCCCCCGCACCCTTTCATAAGTGACGCGACTTTTTTTCCGAACGACATCATGATACCGTCAGTATGAACTTGCGTGAATATCTCAGAGGCACTACAATTTTTTCAATTTTGTTTTTCTTTATAGTTCTCTACGACTTTGAGTATTCTAGTAGCTGCATTGATTCTAAAGTTCCTGTCGCTAATATTGATAACTTGTTGGCAATGTGAGAAGTTCTATATATCTGTGGAGGATGCCGAAGTTGCGTGTATACAGCGTGTGATGGATACAAACTGTCAAAGTAAGATTTAAAGATTTGATTACGATTATCAATCTAACTTTCTGGTACCATTTTGATATTTGAGTACTTAATTTATATATTTATTTTATGAAACAAACTATACTAAAATATCTTACTGCGCATAAAGATGGTGCTGCATCTGGTAAGACTAGAAGCGGACCCCAATGTTGTTAGGAATAGGCTACGCCAGATGATGATAAAAACAGCAAAGGTTCTTTAAAACACTCGTGATGAAATTTTCTTCAATAATTATTCGGAATTCATGGAAATGCGCATAAAAGCGAACTTCCAAAAAAAAATGTTTCACCTTTTGCTTTTTTTACAGGGAGTGTCAACCATCTGTGCAAGCGTGTGCTACAAGTAAACCGGACCTTCAGTAAGATGACAGCATGTGGGATGTTTACTGTAGACGCCAATCTACCGATACCTCTGATGGAAGTCGTGACTCAGTACATTATTGTGCTACTTCAGTTTACTTTTTTGTAATATTACTATTTCTGAGGAATACAATTACTTAAATGATTACTTCAATACGATTACTTTTAATGTCATTATACTAAGATTACCCTTTTCCTCTCCTCTCTCAAACCTTGCAAGCCATTCGATTTATGGGAAACTAGCTTCTGCCCACGACTTAAATTTCGCCCTCCAACTACCCGCGTCACATCGTATCGCCCAGCCGCACTATTAGGTACTTTTCGTTATCGTTAAGTGTCCTTTATGAATTTTTTCTGTTTGCTGTTAAGTAGCTTGCAACCTTCTTTATGAATTGCGTTATCCAATACACATGATTTTTTTAAATCCTACTGGTAGTTCTAGAGGCTAGTACGTTCTTACAAACAAACTCTTGAGTTTGAAAATTATCATTTATCATTGTTTCTAAAGAGTAAAAAAGCTACATACTTTACATGGGAGAGTTTCATAGTTTGGTTTTGGCATTTCTAGAGAATGCCATATCAGCATATAATGTTCCCACTGCTGGGACACAACCCTCCTCTCAGTGACAGGGAGAGGGATTTATTCACCCACGCGGGCCCGGTGCCGATTGGTAGATGTCATATATATGCGAGTTTTTGATTCTAGAACATGCCGGTTTCCTCAAAGTATTTTCCATCACAATCACCATTCCAAAGAAAAAGTGGTCAGGAAAAAAAAACACGAAGTTAAGCGCCTGTCTGTGTTCGAACCTACAACTTACAACTTATAAGTTGTGGCCGTTACCACTGGGCCACCACTACAATGTTATGCATGCACAGACAAAGAACAGGTTACATCCAGTCAATCGATAACGACACACAGTTGGCTAGTCATGACCAAACTAAGATCACAGACGTCAGTGAAATGGTTCATTGAAATCACAATATAGACATTATCCAGTAAAACTAAATACACCAATACGTTCCTTGTGATGCCAGACGTAAAGAATAGCACCATCCCATTTCTTCCCGTGGGTGTCATAGAAGGCGACTAAGGGACTTACTAGAGAATGGGCAGCAGTGTTATCTATGCATTTTACCACCATAATGCGATCGCCAACCCGTCTGCCAAGCGTGGCGATTATGGCAAAACCCCCGTTTGGGGGAGGCTATGTCCAGCAGTGGATGTCTTTGGGCTGAAATTATGACACCAATTCTTAGTTTGTACACAAACAAACGAACATAAAATCACAAAATCAACACTCCATCGCAACTTTAACCAACAATCTAAACTTTCGGGACGGAATGTAAATGCGGGCGATTTTTTCATGAAATAAAAAAAGCAAAGTGACCCATACAGCCCTGATACGAAGGTATCGTACGTGGGTAAGTCCGGGTGCTAAGCCGTAAATTGTCCAACGGGAGGCCCCGTACGTGTTTGCATAGCCTAGCCCTCGCTGAAATAGATTATGCGCGGAATAAAAATGGAGATTACTTGACTCGTGCTTAACTCCGATTATTGTGCAGTTAGCGACAATTTTTCGTTTTGAATAACAACATTTTAGAAAAGGGTGGAAAATGGTAATGTTTTTTTCATGTTTTACACATGTTTTCCCTAAGCGGTTTGTAAACGAGTTTGCGTTGTAAATATTTTATGATATTAGAAAACGAAAAGATGAACGTTGTGAATAAAATTATTTATTCACTCATTTCCTTCGAAAACATTTCAATTGTGTTCATCAAATAAAACAAACAAAAAGGTCTCCGATAGCAGTCATATTGGATTATTAATAAATGTGTGTATTAAAGCTAGTGAGGGGCTAAGTAATAACAGCCGCAGCAAGCATAGCATAACCTGATCGGTCGACCCGATCGATCAGGTTAAGCTACGCTTGCCGCGGATGGTCCGTGGATCGGTGACTGTCTGTAAATACCAAATCAGAAAGGCACGTTGAGCCGTTGGTCTCGGCTGTCAATTTTGGATCATTGATAGTCGTAACGGGTCCTCAGAAGCGCGAAAGTCTGACAACCTGTGTTACCAAGGGGTATCGTGTTACCCAGTAACGGGGTTGTGGAGGTCAGATAGGCAGACGTTCCATGTAAAATACTGGTATTCAGCTGTATTCGGTAAGACTAGAAGCCGACCTCGATAATGTTGGGAAAAGGCTCGGCAGATGATGATGTGTATTGAAGTTAGTAAACACTCAACACACAACATTAACCTCATAAACACCATAATAGCACATTTAACAACATTATTTACATTTTTACCCGACACATTACACACCCGTACTCCTCACTATCAAGGTAAAACCTGCCCTACAGTAAAGTTAAGAAGTTCAAAGTCGTCTGCAGCCGACAGCCGCTAACTATGCTATCACTACACTCTATGTACTTTTAATTGTTCGCGAAAATAGCCATCACCGGAGCTAATGCCTCCATGTTTCACACACACTCGGTAAACTTATGAGGACTTGGCTTCAAGTGCAGCGCGAGACTTGGAGAAAATTGAAAACATGTGTTCGGTATTTGTAGAATTTCTAACGCAAGTATTTTCGGTAAGATTTTGTCGTAGTACTCAGTACCTACGTGAAGTCGTACAGTATCATGGTGACGAATTGCCACAGGGTCTCTACGTTGCTATAGAATGGAGGTTAAGGTATCGACTTCTCGAGAATGAAGTTGTAGATTCGAATAAAACTAATGGGACATTTTAAACTTTCAAAATGTAGGATACCTAAAGGCGTGTCCCACTTGTACTGTTCGGTATTAATCGAATATATACCATTGTGAGTAAGTGCTTCAGGTCGACTTTGTTGCTTAATAAATACTGTTGAAAATATGTAACACGTCTTATATCAAAATGTAAACTTATCTGTAAATTACACCACTACGGAGTTCGTGGACGAGCTGCTGATCTTGTGCTTTCCTATTAATCAAACAGGCAGCAAAAAGTAAATGTTAACGGGACAACGTCCTCGGGGTCTCTAGTCAAGATGGGCGTGCCTCAAGGTTCAATTCTTGGCCCTTTTTTATTTCTAGTTTATATCAATGACCTTCCTTACCTGATGGCTAACTTCTCGGATATAATTTTATTCGCTGATGACACTTCTCTTATTTTTAGAATAGATAGAAAAGATACGGATGTCTTACATGTCAACGATAGTCTAGCTGTTCTCTCGAAATGGTTTGCGGCTAATAATCTTTTACTCAATGCGAACAAAACGAAATGTCTTAAGTTCTCATTACCAAATGTACCCCAAGTAGGGCTAAATTTAAAACTTGATGGCAAGAAACTAGATGCTATTTCGGAAACTGTATTTCTAGGAATTACATTAGATTCAAAATTGCAATGGGGTGCCCACATTAGAGCTCTTTCAAGTAGATTAAGCTCAGCTGCTTACGCAGTAAGAAAAATAAGGCAGTTGACTGATATAGCCACAGCTAGGTTAGTATACTTTGCTTATTTTCACAGTATTATGTCTTATGGCGTTCTGCTGTGGGGGTCGGCAGCTGACGTAGATTCAGTTTTCATTCTACAAAAGAGGGCAATCCGCGCAATCTATAAAATGGGGCCTCGCGAGTCTCTTAGAAACAAATTCAACGAAGTTGACATACTAACTCTGCCTTCTCTTTATATCCTAGAAAATATCTTGTATGTTCACAAAAATTTAGGTCTTTTCAAAAAAAGATGCGACTTCTATAATCTAAATACACGTAGGAAAGATGAAATTGTGATTCCAAAATTTAGATTAACTAAAACTAGTAAGTCATTTCTAATAAACAGTATCCGCTTCAATAACAAGTTGCCAAAATCGGTTACAGAACTTAGCGATGGAAAGTTTAAAACTCATATCAAACGTGTCCTTATCAAAAAAGCATATTATAAGATAAAAGACTACGTTGAAGACAAGGAAGTTTGGCGTTAATTCCTTCTGCACATGTGGCTTTCCTGGTAACTCATTAGCACCATAACTATGTGAGCGTATATTAGCTTCTTCCAAATTACAATGTTAATTTTATTAATTTTATTTTTTACACTTTCTGACATATTCTCGTCATTATTTGACATTATACAACACTTGTAATATCGAGTATTTATTAGTGATTCTCATGGAAATCACATCACTTGGTTTAAATAGGTTGATTTTACTTATGTAGATTCTTTTACATATTGTGAATGAGAGAACGTTGTAGGCCTACAGTTTCTATTCTTTATTTTCATTCCTCTAAAGTACCTGGTACTTATTGACAGGCCTGCACTGTCCTCCCATACCTAATATCACTGTAATTTGAAAACATTATAAAACCCAATTATTTTTAAAAGAGTAACCGTGGAGTTTCTTGCCGGCTCTTCTCCATAGGAAGCGACAAATTGGAACCGTGCACCTAGCTTCTGACGTTTCATAAGTGCCCTTGCAGGTTTATGTGAAATAAAATATTTTGATTTGATTTGAAACATAATTGGTTTTATATGTAAGTCATTTTCTAAGTCGATCTTAGACATAACTGAATGATGGTCATCGGTATAAAACCAGAACAATTAAGCATAAACGATAACCGCCTATTTATGTTCCTTTTGCTAGGAGATAGGCCTCCTTTCTTAGTGATGGAGTGAGCTGTATATTCCGTGTGACTCAGTACGGGTAAGAGCCAATAACCCGCCCATTTAATACCATAATGCCAAATAAAAGTGTCATAGAAAATATAAAAGCAAAAGCGTGTTTACAATGGTTATTGATAAAATTACAGCACAAAGCCATAAAATATGGCTTGGAATGCATTGTCGTAAATGATCGTGTACGAATTGGCGTCGCATGCGTTTAGCAATTATACTTTATGGAAATATTTGAAACTATTGAGTTTGTCATTAGACTCACACACGTATTTGTCACTCGGTGAATGAACGGAACATGGACCAGTATCGATTTTCGAGAATTCCAGCGACTGGGATCGCAATTAACTCGAACAGTGGACCCAGTCGCCAGATCATTAAGTTATAATATTAACTTCGGGCGAGTGGGACCACCCGTAATTTAATTACAAAATCTATTGTTGAAGTCAAAAATAATACAGCTAAACGAAAAACTATTTACTCTTTGAATCGAAAACATCATATATATAAAAAAACAAAGTCGTGTTACACCTTTATAACTCACAAAAACAAAAAAAAACTTAACTTAACCCATTTCACGGAAAAAGAGTATAATTCATTATCTCATACATTTTGGGTGACAGCTAGAAAACGTTTTATGCCTTTGAAGTACGAGGTTGTCATAACTTGGTTAGAGCTTACCAAACATAGGAATAATCGAACCCATTTAAAATAATCAACGTACTGTACAGCTGTAAATTTTTTCGTAAGTTATTACTTAAACATTTTTTTGTTTGACTGTACTGTGTTTGGCTTAAACAATAGACGTTTTTATTCATTCACAGCTGGTCCTAGTCGACAGAAGAAAAATATTAATTAAAGTGGATCCGGCGACTACGACCTCGGTTTCAATTAACTGCGGTCCCAGTCGCCGATATCCTCGATTCTTCAACCACAAAAATTATCGATGTTATCAATTCATATAGAATTCAAGGGCAGCTCTTGAGTAGCTTTTCGAGACTTTTGCTGGGTGTTGGCGAATCGGCCAAGCTGGATGGAGTGCTGCCTCAGTTTGTTTTAGTTCCAACTCAGCGTGTTGAAGTAGGTAGGTACTCTTCCTGGCTTACACATTTGAATGATCGAAGTCTGAAGCAAGGTCAGCGCACACGTGGTGGACAACCATCGGTATTTGTCGCTTCTTGTGGCGCGGTGTTGAGAACTGCTTAAGCAAATGGCCGCCGGTCACAGTGCCAAACGTGTGAGACGAATCCATACAAATCGTATAAAAAGCATGTAAACTGCTTATCACCGGACTACCGGTGGTTCCCTTGTGCCAAGCCTAACTTACACAGATGTTCCAGAAATAGGAAGGGAAGAGCATCACAAATTGGAAATGTGACCGAAAATGTGAATAGAACTAGCCCGATCGTGATTAGAATTTTCAATTCTAATCACGATCGGGCTAGTTCGTTCCATGGACTCGTCAACCGATGCCTTCCGAATGCACGCGGGATGCACTCAGGCGGTAGTTTATTGGATCACTTGACAGTTGACAGTTCTGTTTGCTTTTCATTGAAAACGGGAACGTGCTAGCGGGACCATAACGGGGACCTAATATGGGTAACCAATGTTACTCTTTATAACATCAGCTGCCAGTGGGAGTCCCGTCAAATTTGGTCCAGCTATATAGGCGATAGGCGATTAACCGGAACGGATAAATTTTTTGTCTCTCTCTGCCTCTTTGTCTGTTTACAGAGAAACACAGAGAAGGATGTGATGTTTTATTTGTATGTCTGTATAGGTAGATTATCATTAATTTATGTCAAATAAAAAGCAATCCTTTCAGTACCTGAACATTTAATCTAATTAGACAGCAAGTAAGACAAGTATCCGATTGATGATCAACTTCGATACTATCAATAGGCACCTATATAAATAGGCTTTTCTGAAATTGGTCATCTTAAAAATAACAAAAAATTGTTCATTCGACTCTGAACATCGAAGTAGATCAGCATCATGCGAAATAACTCAGACCGCCCGATTGAATCGTTACTTAATAACAGACTGGACAAAGAAGTCCGAAGAATAATTCAACCTTTCAACAAAATGTTTATTGAAGGCTTCTCATCAAAATACAAAATAAAAGATAATTATATTACTCCGTGTGAAAAGAATTATCCCATTTTACTGTTCTTTATCATAACATTTTTTGATATTTTGAGTATTTATCGTATGGTAACCGATACACACAGTAATTTTGAGGAATGTGTTAAACAAATAATCTCAATTACCATTTATTGGTGGTTTATCACTGTCTGTTTCCTGAGTTACATTATTTTAATAATTTGTAACATAGCTCTCAGCTGCAGTCACATTTCCCTTATTTTGAGGATCCAAGAAATTCATAGAAGTATCAATATTAGTAAGAGTATCCGAAATTATACTATTTGTAATTGGATCTTATGTTTTACTATTTATTGTTTTACTATTTTGGTAGCTATAATTTTGTACACGGTAAAGCGTTCGTTTTATTTTGTTGAATTTTGCGGTGAATTAACGATTATCCAATATGATTTAAATTTAATTTACGGTATTCGTCTTATAACATTGTTAACAAAGTACCTCAAAGAATGGGTTAAAAGTATTTCAATGAAAATTGATGAAGAACACAATGACGAATCCTATGTCAAATTGTTTGAGACATATGAACATATTTTAGAAGCTTACAAAATGTATATTAAATGTTTTCGAGTTTTAGTAAGTCAGCTTTCTTATATTTTCTCAAATAAGGAACAATAAATCCATTCGCTTCGTAGACATGTGAACGATTTCTTTTTTAGATGTTATACCGGATATTGGACACGTTCCTTCGTTGTTTATGTTTTGTGCAGATGTACTTAATGCGTACTCAACCACCGTCAACGTCGCATCACACAGTAAGTTGTAATTTTATTTTAGCCGACTTTAAATAAAAACTCGGCACCTTATTTTATTGCCACCTACTTTATCGGATTAGTCTTTTATTTGCTAGCCCTGTTGCTTTAACAGACTGTGCTTTATATTATCAATATTTAGTCGTAATTTTTTGGAGTATAGAAAGATCGTAGTGGGTAGGCAGAAACTACAGAACACCACATGTGTTCTGTAGTTTCTGCCTACCCCCGTGAGGAAAAGTTTATGTATATATGTATTTTTTACCCATATGCCAATTTGTATGTTGTCGGAATATGTATTCATTCATACTTACTTCTCTGTTAGTGGTCATCTCTGTAGGAAACCCCTTTTCAGCCATATTATCTATCACTCAGTCCATCCATCTTGTGTTTGGTATTTAACAGTATGCAATATCTTTACTTTTCCTTTTTTTCTACACCATTCAAACATTTTTACTTTCAAGTTAAAATGATTTATTTTGTTTCAACTAAATCTAAAATTTAGTATACAAAAACTTAGCAACTATTGTAAGTACTTAAATAAAATAACAAGGGCAGCACTCATTATATGCATCTAATTCTATACACAAATGCCCCTGCGCTCAGACACCCCGCCCCGTCAAGATGACCAATAGGTAGATATCTCCCAAAGAGATCACCAGACGAACGAAATGCCTCAACCCAGGTGCACATACATCTTCAGCTATAGTTTTCAGGATGCTGTTGTGAATCCCCCGCACCCTTTCATAAGTGACGCGACTTTTTTTTCCGAACGACATCATGATACCGTCAGTATGAGCTTGCGTGAATATCTCAGAGGCACTACAATTTTGTCAATTTTGTTTTTCTTTATAGTTCTCTACGACTTTGAGTATTCTAGTAGCTGCATTGATTCTAAAGTTCCTGTCGCTAATATTGATAACTTGTTGGCAATGTGAGAAGTTCTATATATCTGTGGAGGATGCCGAAGTGGCGTGTATACAGCGTGTGATGGATACAAACTGTCAAAGTAAGATTTAAAGATTTGATTACGATTATCAATCTAACTTTCTGCTACCATTTTGATATTTGAGTACTTAATTTATATATTTATTTTATGAAACAAACTATACTAAAATATCTTACTGCGCATAAAGATGGTGCTGCATCTGGTAAGACTAGAAGCGGACCCCAATGTTGTTGGGAATAGGCTACGCCAGATGATGATAAAAACAGCAAAGGTTCTTTAGAACACTCGTGATGAAATTTTCTTCAATAATTATTCGGAATTCATGGAAATGCGCATAAAAGCGAACTTCCAAAAAAAAAATGTTTCACCTTTTGCTTTTTTTACAGGTAGTGTCAAACATCTGTGCAAGCGTGTGCTACAAGTAAACCGGACCTTCAGTAAGATGACAGCATGTGGGATGTTTACTGTAGACGCCAATCTACCGATGCCTCTGATGGGAGTCATGTCTCAGTACATTATTGTGTTACTTCAGTTTACTTTTTTGTAATATTACTATTTCTGAGGAATACAATTACTTAAATGATTACTTCAATATCATTACTTTTAATGTCATTATACTAAGATTACCCTTTTCCTCTCCTCTCTCAAACCCTGCAAGCCATTCGATTTATGGGAAACTAGTTTCTGCCCGCGACTTAAATTTCGCCCTCCAAGTACCCGCGTCACATCGTATCGCCCAGCCGCACTATTAGGTACTTTTCGTTATCGTTTAGTGTCCTTTCTGACTTTTTTCTGTTTGCTGTTAAGTAGCTTGCAACCTTCTTTATGAATTGCGTTATCCAATACACATGATTTTTTTTAAATCTTACTGGTAGTGCTAGAGGCTAGTACGTACTTACAAACAAACTCTTAAGTTTGAAAATTATCATTTATAATTGTTTCTGAGTTTTTTCTAAAGAGTTAAATAGCTACATACTTTACAGGAGAGAGTTTCCAATTTTCGTTTTGGCATTTCTAGAGAATGCCATATCAGCATATAATGTTCCCACTGCTGGGACACAACCCTCCTCTCAGTGACAGGGAGAGGGATTTATTCACCCACGCGGGCCCGGTGCCGATTGGTAGATGTCATATATGTGCGAGTTTTTGATTCTAGAACATGCCGGTTTCCTCACAGTATTTTCCATCACAATCACCATTCCAAAGAAAAAGTGGTGAGGAAAAAAAAACACGAGGTTAAGCGCCTGTCTGTGTTCGAACCTACAACCTACAACTCATAAGTTGTGGCCATTACCACTGGGCCACCACTACAATGTTATGCATGCACAGACAAAGGACAGCTTACATCCAGTCAATCGATAACGACACACAATTGGCTAGTCATGACCAAAGGAAGATCACAGACGTCAGAGAAATGGTTCATTGAAATCACAATATATACATTATCCAGTAAAACTAAATACACCAATACGTTCCTTGTGATGCCGGACGTAGAGAATAGCACCATCCCATTTCTTCCCGTGGGTGTCATAGAAGGCGACTAAGGGACTTACTAGAGAATGGGCAGCAATGTTCTCTATTCATTTTACCACCATAATGCGATCGCCAACCCGCCTGCCAAGCGTGGCGATTATGGCAAAACCCCCTTTTGGGGGAGGCTATGTCCAGCAGTGGATGTCTTTGGGCTGAAATTATCAAATTCAAATTCAAATTCAAATTCTTTATTGCATTCCATAATGAGTACATATAACAGTTGGTATATTATAACATCGAATCAATTATGGACCCTGTCGGGCACAGCAAAGTTAATTTTTAACAGGAGAGAGGATGAAGGCGCTTTTTATTAAGGGAAAAATAAATATTAAATTAGAATAGGTAGTATCATTAAAATAGTATCATTAAAATAGTATCATTAAAATAGTATCATTAAAATAGTATCACCAAAATAGCGTCATTAAAATAGTATCATTTGTTTTTATGGTAGTAAGTAAGTATTTATATATTTGGTTTTAAGTTATATTTATATATTGTTAAATTATTTATTGCACGATTTACATTAATAACACTATAAATTATAATAAACTAAATATTTACAATTTTATTGAATCTTGTAGAATGTTATTATTATTAATTGTGCACTGTTTAGTATATTCATTTTAAATTTACAGTATTTTAGTGTACGTGTTGTAGTGTAATTTACAGTATTAGGTAAGAATAGTGTTTATTGTTGTTGGAATTTATCTCTAAAATATTCGTCAATAGTGTAGTAGCTTTTCGTTATCAGAAATTGTTTTAATTTATTGATAAAGATATTATTTTTATTTATGTTTTTGATGTTTTCCGGTAACTTATTGTATATTTTAATGGACATAACGAATGTACTAGAAGAGTGCATTTTCAATCGTGAAGTGGGTATGTTTAACCTGCTTTCATGTCTAAGTGCAATTTTTGTTTGGATATCTCCTCTTTTGGTATAGAATTTCGGATATTTTCGTACAAATTTACAAATTTCAAGTATGTAGAGGCACGGCAGGGTTAATATTTTTAGGTCTTTAAAGTGGGGTTTACAGGAGTCTGTATCTTTGATATTCATTAGAATTCTAATCATTTTTTTCTGTAGAGTGAATAATGTAGGCGCGTCCGTACTATTTCCCCATAGGATAACTCCATAGTTGAGCCATGCAAATGCGTACGCGTAATAAGTTACTAGTGCTGTTTTGAGGTCTGTTGTTTTTTTTATTTCTCGGAGAGCGTATGAAAACTTGGATAGTTTCGTTCTTACTTTTTGAATATGTGATTTCCAATTTATGTGTGAATCTATGTCTAGGCCTAAAAGGGTGAATTTATTTACTGCTTCTAATTTTTTATTTTTTTATTTATTTATTTATTTGCATCATAAAAGTACAACCATATCAGGTATTTTCAACATTTGGTAGGTAGACATTACATACCTAAATAATAGGTATATAATAGGTATATACTTAAATATTAAACAATAATGCGATATTATATTTCTCATCTTCCTAGCGTCTTAGGATTGTTGATTGTTAAATACTTACGTCACTTGATAGTTATTTAGTACGTGTTTAAGCACTAATCGTAATCACTTAATAATAATTACTACACTGATATTGTTATTTAGGTTGTAGCATTCGATTCACACTGTCCTCCGTACTAGTCGAAACTGTATCACGGTAGGACAGTCTTCCTCTTACACAATGAACCAGTTCTAAATACACAATGGTATTCCACTATTTTTCACAGTATAATACTTTACTATCTATGATATTATGTTCCAATGCAAACAGGTAGGTATAAGAACATTTTGCATTGGCTACGAACAAAAGTGATCTCAATGCAGGTAGTGTTGAAATAAATTTAGTATATGCAAAGTTTACAGACAATCACTCGGTTTTTATCCTCTATGACTTAATTAGAATTATTTAACTATTATACTTATACTTAATTATAATTTTCGTGGGAACTAACATAAACATAGTTAATAGCTGCAGGCACAAAATAATAAACTAAGAATTTTAGATTTTAATCATAAGTAAATGTTTAAGCAAGTGACATGAGTGTGTGTGTGTAAGCGTGATATTTTGAATATGGGTTTAGATGTATGTAAGGTGTGGTATGTGTGCTGTTTTTTCGTATGTGTGTATGTGTTTGTTTAAGTCAAGTTTTTCAATAGTTTTTCGGTTTTATCATAGTTTAGTTGTTTTAAATATTCAACAAGAACTTTCTTACAGGCAAATGAAGTCATATTTCGTAGGTTAACATAATGTGATATCTTATTATATAAGAATGGACTTAGATATTGCATAAATTTACAAGCAAATGTGGTTTTGCAAGATGGGACTGAGAATACTATGTCATTTCTACGTCTTCCTGTGTAATGGGGGTGAAACTTGTGTTGAGTTAGTGTTACATTTAATATGAATAACTGTCTCACTGTTAGTACAGGCAAATCACTGTACAGTAATTCAGTTGAGAATCTATACCTCTTAAATGTCATAACTTTCAGTATAGCACGCTGCGAGCGTTCTAAACTAATGATTGTTGACTTAGATGAGCCTCCCCATGTGGAGATACAATATACTAAAATTGATTGACAAAGTGCATAATAAAGTGTCAGTAGTAATTTTCTGTTACAATAGTTGCGGATTTTTTTAAAGACATAAATCATCTTTCTGACTCTAGCTGTTAAGGTCATAATTTGTTCACTCCAATTTAGATTTTGGTCTACAATTATTCCTAGATATTTAATTGATTGAGTTTTAGAAAGAGAGTAGCATGAGCAGGTGCTGGATTGGCTGCATGTGTGATATTTAATATCATAGGTATTTAATGGTGGTTGTGTCTTATTTCGGATGCTAAACGCAATGTATTTTGTTTTTTGTGTATTTAAAGTCAATAGATTCCGGTCAAGCCATGTAGATACCAGGGTAAACCCTTCATTGGCTAACTTATATACATCCTTCCACGATTTTCCTTTAAATAGTAGAACTGTGTCGTCCGCAAAAGTAATTATTTGACCTTGATTCAATTGCAAATTGCATAAATCATTAATATAAATTAGAAACAATATGGGCCCCAGGATACTTCCTTGGGGTACACCGTACAAAGTTTTTTCAGGTTGACTAACATAATCATTCACTTTTACGCTCTGTTCCCTGTCAGTTAGGTAGTCTTTCAGAAATCTGAGGGTAATCCCGCGAACACCTATTAATTCTAACTTCCTGAGAAGAATGGGAATAGAAACGGTATCGAAGGCCTTGGCTAGGTCGAGAAAGATGCCAATCGTTTTTTCTCCCTTGTCTAAGCTATCAACTATGGAAGAAGTTAGCTTATGCGTAGCATTTGCAGTTGATGTTTGTGCTCTAAAACCGTATTGATTCTCAGAGAGAATATTGTATTTTTTTAAATACTGCCTTAGCCGAGACTCAACGATTCGTTCTATAATTTTTGACAGTGTCGGTAGCAGTGAAATTGGCCTATAGTTTGCTACATTGTCTTTGTCCCCACCTTTATGTATAGGTACAATTATCGACTTTTTAAGTGCTGACGGGAACACACCTTTGTCAATGCATAGATTACAAATCTTAGCGATTGGTGGCGCAAGAGCTTCTGAGCTCATTTTCAGTAATGCCGTAGGTATTCTATCCCAACCAGTAGATTTAGAGTTCTTAAGCCCTATAATAACGCGTTTCACCTCAGTTTCGTCAGTAGGCAAGAGAACAAGGGAGTTTGGTGTATATTTTGGTTTACTTGTCATTTTTACTAGGTCTTGTTCATTCAACTGTATGCGCAATTTGATATTAGTAGCCAATTGGTATCCCACGCCTGTAAAGTATTCATTGACATAATTTAATGAATCATTAATATTTGTTTTTATATCTAATAGGTCAGTATTATTTTTAGAATTAGCACTCAGGTAACACACATCTTTTATAAGGGACCATTGTTTTTTAGGGTTACTTTGGTTGAGATCTATTTCCGATTTTAGATAATTGTTCTTAAGTTTTTTAAGTAACTCGTTGCACGTGTTTCGATACCGAGTATACGTAATTTTGAGGATAGAATTTTCAGGATCTTTTTGTAGCCTTAAATGAAGCCGATCGCGATTTCGCATACAGCGGCAAAGTCCCGGAGTTAT
Source organism: Polymixis lichenea (assembly GCA_949091785.1). Taxonomy (NCBI): domain Eukaryota; kingdom Metazoa; phylum Arthropoda; class Insecta; order Lepidoptera; family Noctuidae; genus Polymixis; species Polymixis lichenea. The sequence continues at coordinate 18,115,854 of OX420950.1, forward strand.
CCATGGCTTAATGTTTCTTTTCCTGCGAGATAGTTTTTGTACCACTGTGTTGTTTTCTATGGCTAGACCAATTGTTTTTAAGAAAGATTCAGTTATTTTGTTCAGATCATTGCCTGACACTATATTTTGCCAGTTAGTTTCTTTAAGGCGCTTAACAATAGCCTGATAATCAATTTTCCTAATTGTTTGATTACTATTTTTATTGGTAGAACATATTTTATTTGAGACACATATCATGACGCTGGAATGGTCAGTGATAGTCGAGTTGCAAACAATAGTCAACGTTACACAATTGGTTTTTACAAAACAGTGGTCCAGGCAATTTTTATCACGAGTTGGAAGTGTATGTGAAGCAAGAAGTCCATGGGATGCCAACAGGTCTAAATATTTGGCGGATCTCCTGTAATCCAGAATATTGATATTAAGGTCGCCAATAAGGATAATACTTTTCACGTCTTTCATTTTGTGTAATATTCTATCTAGCGTCAATAAGAAATTATCAACACTCCTGAATGCAGGAGGTCTGTACATAGCAATAATTGACAGCTCATTTTTTATAGTAGCGGTGATACAATTTACTTCATCGGTTTCCCGCGTTGGCTCTATTAACGAAATGGTTATACAATCCTTAATATATATTACAATGCCATCATTCTTATTGAGGTGATGTGTTGTAGTATATACATGATACTTTTCCATCGTCGGTAATTTTGTGTTTGGGGATAACCAACATTCTGTTAATACAATGAAATCGTACTCAATATCTAGCCTACTCAGCAAAACTTGCAGTTCCTCAAAGTTATGATTTAGGCTTCGTATATTTTGCGTAAGTATTTTATAAGAATTTGGTGTTCTATTGAAAAATGATTTACAGAGTTCAGGAGTATCTACACTGTGCGCATTTAGGACATTGATAGTATTATCAATGTCTTCGGTGAGATTTCCGATATTAGCCATAATCTTCAATAACAATGATAAGATGAAGTATTACGGTTACGCGACAGTGAAGATATTCAAGATCCGAGAGAAAAAACCATTGATAACCTAGTGTAATTTTTTGTTTGTTGTGTGTAAGTTGTGTGTGTGGCTTCATATAAATTTTGTTTGGTGTCGGTGTAATATTTTTGGTGTTATGAATAGCTGTAATCAAATAAGTGATCACTGCAACTATTATTACATAGAATTTTATGAAAAATAAAAGTATTACGGACTTAAGACTAACTATAGTACTAACGGTATATAAAGAATGATGAAAAAATGGATTAAATTCAAAAGATAGTCATATCTGGGTGTTATAAGATACCTCTTTTGTGTGTTCGGTGATTATACCATCTATTTGCTCTGTGGATTTTATCAGGATTGCTGGTTGCCCCTCCAGTTTCTTGATAAAAATTTTGCCAAATGAAATCCAGCAAAATTTGAAGCCTATTTTTCTTTGTAGTTCTCGGCACAAATAATGTAATTTTCTGGCTTTTGGTGTCAGTGACTCAGAAATATAGACTGGTTGTTTCTCACCTTCAAAGCCTAGTGTCTTCGTATTGAATTTGTCGTCTTTGTGGTTTTTATTGTAATTTTTTAGGGCTGTGATGACTTCGTTCCGGGATTTCATTGTTTGATATTCGATTACAATTGGCTTGGTTTTTCCTGCCTTCAGTCGGTAGGCCTGGCGAATATGCTCCTCCGGTATATTCAGATCCAAAGCAGAGTGAAGCTTAGAAACAATCACGTTTGCGTTCTCATCCTCTTTTATGGGTACATTTCTAATCTCGATCGTAGTCTCACGTTGCTGTCTTTGTAATTCTTCAACTTCGTCTTCCAGTATAACGATCCTAGCGTTTGCGGCTTTGTTTTGCATCATGACATTTTCATATTTTTCCTCCAGCGCCAAGTATAAATGATTTGTTTGCTCTATAGTTTTTTGTAGTAGCGAATTAGAATTTATAATTGTGTTATTTTGTTCTTTGAGGTCCTTAATCGTTTCATTTAGGTTTTGGAGTTTGACGTCTTGATTTTCTTTCAAACTCGAAAACATTTTCATTATATCGGTTTGCATTTGGGCGAAATCTTCCGTTTCAGGACGTATTTTTCTTTTTCTCGAAGTAATGAATTCACGGTCCTCTACATTGCAAGTAGCTAGTTCTGGTTGTGATGAATATTTAGCATCTTGGTCTGTTGGGGGCGATCGCAACATTCTCTGAGATTTTTGCGTATACTGTGCGGAATAGTGTTCTAGTCTTATCAGCCACTGAGAACGTGATCGCTGCCAAATGAAGGTCCTCCAAACTGTTTTTAACTGTATTCACTCGTATCAGGGTTTATTTTTGCAAATTATAACTTTTTTAAATAAATATTTTAACTGTTCGTGACACACACGTCTGTTCGCATTGGAGGCGAGCGAGAAGGTGTTTCTTAGATGTTAATTTAGATCCGTTGTATTTGAAATTTATACATAAAGGATTTTTTTGTCGGGGGTGGAAAGTTATTATTTTTGTTTTATTGTAGTTAATTTCAAGGTTGTGCTCGTTCATCCAGTGTGTTGCAGTGTCAAGTATAGAACTCAAGTTTTGGTTTATATTTATATTATTATCACATGATGTTAAGATAGAAATATCATCGGCGAATAAAACGCATGACTCATTGATGTGGTTGGGGAGATCATTTATGTAAACAAGGAATAGCAGGCACCCTATCACACTTCCTTGTGGTATAGAAGCGTTTACGGGTATGTTGTGGGATCGAATTAATTCTATTTCTTTTGATTTATGATTGGAATGTTCTATTTCGACAACTTGTTCTCTGTCCTCCAAATAAGATGTGAACCATTCGTAACTTTTTCCGCGGATACCGATGTTAAATAGTTTATTTAATAATATATCAAATTGCACCTTATCATAAGCTTTTGTCATGTCTAATAACAATCCTACAGCATATTTTTTATTATTAATTATATTTAGGGCTTCTTGTACAAATTTATAAACAGCCAAAACGGTGGATCGGTTTTTTCGAAAACCATTTTGACTATCATTGAAAATATCATATTTTTCACAAAATGCATACACACGATCGCTCATGGCTTTCTCAAATATTTTTGAGGCTGTTGGTAAGAGAGCACTGGGACGGTAGTTATTTGGATCGGTTTTATTACTTTTCTTGTGAATCGGCTTTATAAGAGCTTTTTTTAATAAATCGGGAAAAACGCCTTCTACAAAAGATTGATTAAGTAGTATGTAAAATGGCAAGGTTAATTCGTCAGCACATTGTCTAAAAAGAGAGGGTGGAAGTTCGTCAATTCCATGGCTTTTTTTGTTTTTTAAATTTTTAATTATTGTATTTACTTCGTAAGGATCTACTGGGCTAAGATATAATGTATTTTGTGTAGCTGAAATCGCCGGGTGTCCTTTAGATTTGCTGCCGGTAGGTATTGTGCTGTCCCCAGCAATAGAAGCAAAGAAACGATTAAATATGTTGACTACCTCCTGGGGTTTTGAAGTTAAGCTATTATTTATTTGTAGGGTTATGTTGTGTTTATCACTTCTTAGTTTTTTGTTTGTGCGTTCATTGATGATTCTCCACATTGTTTTAACTTTATTGTTAGATTGCATCATTTTATTTTTAAAATATGATATATATGATAAAATATGATAGGATATGTGCCCGAATAAAATGTGAATTGAAAAATCTAATCACGATCGGGCTAGTTCGTTCCATGCCCTCGTCAACCTATGCCTTCCGAATGCATGCGGGATGCACTCAGGCGGTATTTTATTGGATCACTTGACAGTTGACAGTTCTATTTGCTATTCATTGAAAACGGGAACGTGCTAGCGGAACCATAACGGGTACCTACTATGAGTAACCAATGTTACTCTTTATAACATCAGCTGACAGTGAAAGTCCCGTCAAATTTGGTCCAGTTATATAGGTGATTAACCGGAACCGATACAATTTTTGTCTGTATCTGTCTATCTGTCTGATTACAGAGAGACACAGAGAAGGATGTGATGTTTTATTTGTATGTCTGTATAGGTAGATTATCATTAATTTATGTGAAATAAAAAGCAATCCTTTCAGTACCTGAACATTTTATCTAATTAGACAGCAAGTAAGACAAGTATCCGATTGATGATCAACTTCGATATAATCAATAGGCACCTATGTAAATTGGCTTTTCTGAAATTGGTCATCATAAAAATAACAAAAAATTGTTCATTCGACTCTGAACATCGAAGTAGATCAGCGTCATGCGAAATAACTCAAACCGCCCGATTGAATCGTTACTTAATAACAAACTGGACAAAGAAGTCCGAAGAATAGTTCAACCATTCAACATAATGTTTATTGCAGTCTTCTCATCAAAATACAAAATAAAAGATAATTATATTACTACGTGTGAAAAGAAATATCCCATATTACTGTTTTTTATCATAACATTTTTTTTATATTTTGAGTGTTTATCGTATGGTAACCGATACACACAGTGATTTTGAGGAATTTGAAAAACACATTATCTCAATTATATTTTTTTGGTGGTTGGTCACTGTCTGTTTCCTTATTTACATTATTTTAATAATTTATAACATAGCTCTCAGCTGCAGTCACATTTCCCTTATTTTGAGGATCCAAGAAATTCATAGAAGTATCAATATCAGTAAGAGTTACCGAAATTATACTATTTGTAATTGGATCTTATGTTTTACTATTTATTGTTTTACTATTTTGGCAGCTATAATTTTGTACACGGTAAAGCGTTCGTTTTATTTTGTTGAATTTTGCGGTGAATTAACGATTATCCAATATGATTTAAATTTAATTTACGGTATTCGTCTTATAACATTGTTGACAAAGTATCTCAAAGAATGGGTTAAAAGTATTTCAGTGAAAAGTGATGAAGAACACAATGACGAATACTATGACAAATTGTTTGAGACATATGAACATATTTTAGAAGCTTACAAAATGTATATTAAATGTTTTCGAGTTTTAGTAAGTCAGCTTTCTTATATTTGCACAAATATGGAACAAAAAAATCCATTCGCTTCGTAGACATGTAAACGATTTCTTTTTTAGATGTTATACCGGATATTGGAAACGTTCCTTCGTTGTTTATGTTATGTGCAGATATACTTAATGCGTACTCAACCACCGTCAGCGTCGCATCACACAGTAAGTTGTAATTTTCTTTTAGCCGATTTTAAATAAAACTCGGCACCTTATTTTATTGCCACCTACTTTATCGGATTAGTCTTTTATTTGCTAGCCCTGTTGCATTAACTGTGCTTTATATTATCAATATTTAGTCGTAATTTTTTTGGAGTATAGAAGGATCGTAATGGGTAGGCAGAAACTACAGACCACCACATGTGTGCTGTAGTTTCTGCCTACCCCCGTGAGGAAAAGTTTATGTATATACGTATTTTATACCCTTAAGCCAATTTATATGGTGTCGGAACATTCATACTTACTTCTCTATTAGTGGTCATCTCTGTAGGAAACCCCTTTCCAGCCGTATTATCTTTCACTGAGTCCATCCATCTTGTGTTAGGTATATCAGTATGCAATATCTGAACTTTTACTTTTTTTCTTCACCATTCAAACATTTTTACTTTCCAAGTTCAAAATGATTTATTTTGTTTCAACTAAATCTAAAATGTTGTATACAAAAACTTACCAACCACTGTAAGTATTTAAATAAAATTACAAGAGCAGCACTCATCATATGCATCTAATTCTATACACAAATGCCCCTGCGCTGAGACACCCCGCCCCGTCAAGATGGCCAATAGATCTCCCAAAGAGATCACCAGACGAACGAAATGCCTCAACGCATGTGCACATACATATTCAACTATAGTTCTCAGGATGCTGTTGTGATTTCTATGCACCCTGCTCATAAGTGACGCGACTTTTTTCTGAATGACATCATGATACCGTCAGTATGAACTTGCGCGAACGTCTCAGAGGCACTGCAACTTTATCAATTTTGTTTTTTCTATAAAGGTCTCTACGATTTTGAGTATTCTAGTAGCTGCATGGATTCTAAAGTTCCTGTCGCTAATAATGATAACTTGTTGGCAATGTGAGAAGTTCTATATATCTGTGGAGGATGCCGAAGTGGCGTGTATACAGCGTGTGATGGATACAAACTGTCAAAGTAAGATTTAAAGATTTGATTACGTTTATCAATCTAACTTTCTGGTACCATTTTGATATTTGAGTACTTAATATTATATATTTTTTTATGAAACAAACTATACTAAAATATCTTACTGCGCATAAAGATGGTGCTGCATCTGGTAAGACTAGAAGCGGACCCCAAGGTAGTTGGGAATAGGCTACGCCAGATGATGATAAAAACAGCAAAGGTTCTTTAGAACCCTCGTGATGAAATTTTCTTTAATAATTATTCGAAATTCATGGAAATGCGCATAAAAGCGAACTTCCAAAAAAAATGTTTCACCTTTTGCTTTTTTTACAACCAGGGAGTGTCAACCATCTGTGCAAGCGTGTGCTACAAGTAAACCGGACCTTCAGTAAGATGACAGCATGTGGGATGTTTACTGTAGACGCCAATCTGCCGATGCCTCTGATGGGACTCATGACTCAGTACATTATTGTGCTACTTCAGTTTACTTTTTTGTAATATTACTATTTCTGAGGAATACAATTACTTAAATGATTTCCTCAATATGATTACTTTTAATGTCATTATACTAAGATTATCCTTTCCCTCTCCTCTCTCAAACCTTGCAAGCCATTCGATTTATGGGAAACTAGCTTCTGCTCGCGACTTAAATTTCGCCCTCCAAGTACCCGCGTCACATCGTATCGCCCAGCCGCACTATTAGGTACTTTTCGTTATCGTTTAGTGTCCTTTCTGACTTTTTTCTGTTTGCTGTTAAGTAGCTTGCAACCTTCTTTATGAATTGCGTTATCGTTATATACACATGATTCTTTTTAATCCTACTGGTAGTTCTAGAGGCTAGTACGTTCTTACAAACAAACTCTTAAGTTTGAAAATTATCATTTATCATTGTTTCTGAGTTGTTTCTAAAGAGTAAAATAGCTACATACTTTACATGGGAGAGTTTCATAGTTTGGTTTTGGCATTTCTAGAGAATGCCATATCAGCATATAATGTTCCCACTGCTGGGACACAACCCTCCTCTCAGTGACAGGGAGAGGGATTTATTCACCCACGCGGGCCCGGTGCCGATTGGTAGATGTCATATATATGCGAGTTTTTGATTCTAGAACATGCCGGTTTCCTCAAAGTATTTTCCATCACAATCACCATTCCAAAGAAAAAGTGGTCAGGAAAAAAAAACACGAAGTTAAGCGCCTGTCTGTGTTCGAACCTACAACCTACAACTCATAAGTTGTGGCCGTTACCACTGGGCCACCACTACAATGTTATGCATGCACAGACAAAGGACAGCTTACATCCAGTCAATCGATAACGACACACAATTGGCTAGTCATGACCAAAGGAAGATCACAGACGTCAGAGAAATGGTTCATTGAAATCACAATATATACATTATCCAGTAAAACTAAATACACCAATACGTTCCTTGTGATGCCGGACGTAGAGAATAGCACCATCCCATTTCTTCCCGTGGGTGTCATAGAAGGCGACTAAGGGACTTACTAGAGAATGGGCAGCAATGTTCTCTATTCATTTTACCACCATAATGCGATCGCCAACCCGCCTGCCAAGCGTGGCGATTATGGCAAAACCCCCTTTTGAGGGAGGCTATGTCCAGCAGTGGATGTCTTTGGGCTGAAATTATCAAATTCAAATTCAAATTCAAATTCTTTATTGCATTCCATAATGTGTACATATAACAGTTGGTATATTATAACATCGAATCAATTATGGACCCTGTCGGGCACAGCAAAGTTAATTTGTAACAGGAGAGAGGATGAAGGCGCTTTTTATTAAGGGAAAAATAAATATTAAATTAGAATAGGTAGTATCATTAAAATAGTATCATTAAAATAGTATCATTAAAATAGTATCATTAAAATAGTATCACCAAAATAGCGTCATTAAAATAGTATCATTTGTTTTTATGGTAGTAAGTAAGTATTTATATATTTGGTTTTAAGTTATATTTATATATTGTTATATTATTTATTGCACGATTTACATTAATAACACTATAAATTATAATAAACTAAATATTTACAATTTTATTGAATCTTGTAGAATGTTATTATTATTAATTGTGCACTGTTTAGTATATTCATTTTAAATTTACAGTATTTTAGTGTACGTGTTGTAGTGTAATTTACAGTATTAGGTAAGAATAGTGTTTATTGTTGTTGGAATTTATCTCTAAAATATTCGTCAATAGTGTAGTAGCTTTTCGTTATCAGAAATTGTTTTAATTTATTGATAAAGATATTATTTTTATTTATGTTTTTGATGTTTTCCGGTAACTTATTGTATATTTTAATGGACATAACGAATGTACTAGAAGAGTGCATTTTCAATCGTGAAGTGGGTATGTTTAACCTGCTTTCATGATTTTTGTTTGGATATCTCCTCTTTTGGTATAGAATTTCGGATATTTTCGTACAAATTTACAAATTTCAAGTATGTAGAGGCACGGCAGGGTTAATATTTTTAGGTCTTTAAAGTGGGGTTTACAGGAGTCTGTATCTTTGATATTCATTAGAATTCTAATCATTTTTTTCTGTAGAGTGAATAATGTAGGCGCGTCCGTACTATTTCCCCATAGGATAACTCCATAGTTGAGCCATGCAAATGCGTACGCGTAATAAGTTACTAGTGCTGTTTTGAGGTCTGTTGTTTTTTTTATTTCTCGGAGAGCGTATGAAAACTTGGATAGTTTCGTTCTTACTTTTTGAATATGTGATTTCCAATTTATGTGTGAATCTATGTCTAGGCCTAAAAGGGTGAATTTATTTACTGCTTCTAATTTTTTTATTTTTTATTTATTTATTTATTTGCATCATAAAAGTACAACCATATCAGGTATTTTCAACATTTGGTAGGTAGACATTACATACCTAAATAATAGGTATATAATAGGTATATACTTAAATATTAAACAATAATGCGATATTATATTTCTCATCTTCCTAGCGTCTTAGGATTGTTGATTGTTAAATACTTACGTCACTTGATAGTTATTTAGTACGTGTTTAAGCACTAATCGTAATCACTTAATAATAATTACTACACTGATATTGTTATTTAGGTTGTAGCATTCGATTCACACTGTCCTCCGTACTAGTCGAAACTGTATCACGGTAGGACAGTCTTCCTCTTACACAATGAACCAGTTCTAAATACACAATGGTATTCCACTATTTTTCACAGTATAATACTTTACTATCTATGATATTATGTTCCAATGCAAACAGGTAGGTATAAGAACATTTTGCATTGGCTACGAACAAAAGTGATCTCAATGCAGGTAGTGTTGAAATAAATTTAGTATATGCAAAGTTTACAGACAATCACTCGGTTTTTATCCTCTATGACTTAATTAGAATTATTTAACTATTATACTTATACTTAATTATAATTTTCGTGGGAACTAACATAAACATAGTTAATAGCTGCAGGCACAAAATAATAAACTAAGAATTTTAGATTTTAATCATAAGTAAATGTTTAAGCAAGTGACATGAGTGTGTGTGTGTAAGCGTGATATTTTGAATATGGGTTTAGATGTATGTAAGGTGTGGTATGTGTGCTGTTTTTTCGTATGTGTGTATGTGTTTGTTTAAGTCAAGTTTTTCAATAGTTTTTCGGTTTTATCATAGTTTAGTTGTTTTAAATATTCAACAAGAACTTTCTTACAGGCAAATGAAGTCATATTTCGTAGGTTAACATAATGTGATATCTTATTATATAAGAATGGACTTAGATATTGCATAAATTTACAAGCAAATGTGGTTTTGCAAGATGGGACTGAGAATACTATGTCATTTCTACGTCTTCCTGTGTAATGGGGGTGAAACTTGTGTTGAGTTAGTGTTACATTTAATATGAATAACTGTCTCACTGTTAGTACAGGCAAATCACTGTACAGTAATTCAGTTGAGAATCTATACCTCTTAAATGTCATAACTTTCAGTATAGCACGCTGCGAGCGTTCTAAACTAATGATTGTTGACTTAGATGAGCCTCCCCATGTGGAGATACAATATACTAAAATTGATTGACAAAGTGCATAATAAAGTGTCAGTAGTAATTTTCTGTTACAATAGTTGCGGATTTTTTTAAAGACATAAATCATCTTTCTGACTCTAGCTGTTAAGGTCATAATTTGTTCACTCCAATTTAGATTTTGGTCTACAATTATTCCTAGATATTTAATTGATTGAGTTTTAGAAAGAGAGTAGCATGAGCAGGTGCTGGATTGGCTGCATGTGTGATATTTAATATCATAGGTATTTAATGGTGGTTGTGTCTTATTTCGGATGCTAAACGCAATGTATTTTGTTTTTTGTGTATTTAAAGTCAATAGATTCCGGTCAAGCCATGTAGATACCAGGGTAAACCCTTCATTGGCTAACTTATATACATCCTTCCACGATTTTCCTTTAAATAGTAGAACTGTGTCGTCCGCAAAAGTAATTATTTGACCTTGATTCAATTGCAAATTGCATAAATCATTAATATAAATTAGAAACAATATGGGCCCCAGGATACTTCCTTGGGGTACACCGTACAAAGTTTTTTCAGGTTGACTAACATAATCATTCACTTTTACGCTCTGTTCCCTGTCAGTTAGGTAGTCTTTCAGAAATCTGAGGGTAATCCCGCGAACACCTATTAATTCTAACTTCCTGAGAAGAATGGGAATAGAAACGGTATCGAAGGCCTTGGCTAGGTCGAGAAAGATGCCAATCGTTTTTTCTCCCTTGTCTAAGCTATCAACTATGGAAGAAGTTAGCTTATGCGTAGCATTTGCAGTTGATGTTTGTGCTCTAAAACCGTATTGATTCTCAGAGAGAATATTGTATTTTTTTAAATACTGCCTTAGCCGAGACTCAACGATTCGTTCTATAATTTTTGACAGTGTCGGTAGCAGTGAAATTGGCCTATAGTTTGCTACATTGTCTTTGTCCCCACCTTTATGTATAGGTACAATTATCGACTTTTTAAGTGCTGACGGGAACACACCTTTGTCAATGCATAGATTACAAATCTTAGCGATTGGTGGCGCAAGAGCTTCTGAGCTCATTTTCAGTAATGCCGTAGGTATTCTATCCCAACCAGTAGATTTAGAGTTCTTAAGCCCTATAATAACGCGTTTCACCTCAGTTTCGTCAGTAGGCAAGAGAACAAGGGAGTTTGGTGTATATTTTGGTTTACTTGTCATTTTTACTAGGTCTTGTTCATTCAACTGTATGCGCAATTTGATATTAGTAGCCAATTGGTATCCCACGCCTGTAAAGTATTCATTGACATAATTTAATGAATCATTAATATTTGTTTTTATATCTAATAGGTCAGTATTATTTTTAGAATTAGCACTCAGGTAACACACATCTTTTATAAGGGACCATTGTTTTTTAGGGTTACTTTGGTTGAGATCTATTTCCGATTTTAGATAATTGTTCTTAAGTTTTTTAAGTAACTCGTTGCACGTGTTTCGATACCGAGTATACGTAATTTTGAGGATAGAATTTTCAGGATCTTTTTGTAGCCTTAAATGAAGCCGATCGCGATTTCGCATACAGCGGCAAAGTCCCGGAGTTATCCATGGCTTAATGTTTCTTTTCCTGCGAGATAGTTTTTGTACCACTGTGTTGTTTTCTATGGCTAGACCAATTGTTTTTAAGAAAGATTCAGTTATTTTGTTCAGATCATTGCCTGACACTATATTTTGCCAGTTAGTTTCTTTAAGGCGCTTAACAATAGCCTGATAATCAATTTTCCTAATTGTTTGATTACTATTTTTATTGGTAGAACATATTTTATTTGAGACACATATCATGACGCTGGAATGGTCAGTGATAGTCGAGTTGCAAACAATAGTCAACGTTACACAATTGGTTTTTACAAAACAGTGGTCCAGGCAATTTTTATCACGAGTTGGAAGTGTATGTGAAGCAAGAAGTCCATGGGATGCCAACAGGTCTAAATATTTGGCGGATCTCCTGTAATCCAGAATATTGATATTAAGGTCGCCAATAAGGATAATACTTTTCACGTCTTTCATTTTGTGTAATATTCTATCTAGCGTCAATAAGAAATTATCAACACTCCTGAATGCAGGAGGTCTGTACATAGCAATAATTGACAGCTCATTTTTTATAGTAGCGGTGATACAATTTACTTCATCGGTTTCCCGCGTTGGCTCTATTAACGAAATGGTTATACAATCCTTAATATATATTACAATGCCATCATTCTTATTGAGGTGATGTGTTGTAGTATATACATGATACTTTTCCATCGTCGGTAATTTTGTGTTTGGGGATAACCAACATTCTGTTAATACAATGAAATCGTACTCAATATCTAGCCTACTCAGCAAAACTTGCAGTTCCTCAAAGTTATGATTTAGGCTTCGTATATTTTGCGTAAGTATTTTATAAGAATTTGGTGTTCTATTGAAAAATGATTTACAGAGTTCAGGAGTATCTACACTGTGCGCATTTAGGACATTGATAGTATTATCAATGTCTTCGGTGAGATTTCCGATATTAGCCATAATCTTCAATAACAATGATAAGATGAAGTATTACGGTTACGCGACAGTGAAGATATTCAAGATCCGAGAGAAAAAACCATTGATAACCTAGTGTAATTTTTTGTTTGTTGTGTGTAAGTTGTGTGTGTGGCTTCATATAAATTTTGTTTGGTGTCGGTGTAATATTTTTGGTGTTATGAATAGCTGTAATCAAATAAGTGATCACTGCAACTATTATTACATAGAATTTTATGAAAAATAAAAGTATTACGGACTTAAGACTAACTATAGTACTAACGGTATATAAAGAATGATGAAAAAATGGATTAAATTCAAAAGATAGTCATATCTGGGTGTTATAAGATACCTCTTTTGTGTGTTCGGTGATTATACCATCTATTTGCTCTGTGGATTTTATCAGGATTGCTGGTTGCCCCTCCAGTTTCTTGATAAAAATTTTGCCAAATGAAATCCAGCAAAATTTGAAGCCTATTTTTCTTTGTAGTTCTCGGCACAAATAATGTAATTTTCTGGCTTTTGGTGTCAGTGACTCAGAAATATAGACTGGTTGTTTCTCACCTTCAAAGCCTAGTGTCTTCGTATTGAATTTGTCGTCTTTGTGGTTTTTATTGTAATTTTTTAGGGCTGTGATGACTTCGTTCCGGGATTTCATTGTTTGATATTCGATTACAATTGGCTTGGTTTTTCCTGCCTTCAGTCGGTAGGCCTGGCGAATATGCTCCTCCGGTATATTCAGATCCAAAGCAGAGTGAAGCTTAGAAACAATCACGTTTGCGTTCTCATCCTCTTTTATGGGTACATTTCTAATCTCGATCGTAGTCTCACGTTGCTGTCTTTGTAATTCTTCAACTTCGTCTTCCAGTATAACGATCCTAGCGTTTGCGGCTTTGTTTTGCATCATGACATTTTCATATTTTTCCTCCAGCGCCAAGTATAAATGATTTGTTTGCTCTATAGTTTTTTGTAGTAGCGAATTAGAATTTATAATTGTGTTATTTTGTTCTTTGAGGTCCTTAATCGTTTCATTTAGGTTTTGGAGTTTGACGTCTTGATTTTCTTTCAAACTCGAAAACATTTTCATTATATCGGTTTGCATTTGGGCGAAATCTTCCGTTTCAGGACGTATTTTTCTTTTTCTCGAAGTAATGAATTCACGGTCCTCTACATTGCAAGTAGCTAGTTCTGGTTGTGATGAATATTTAGCATCTTGGTCTGTTGGGGGCGATCGCAACATTCTCTGAGATTTTTGCGTATACTGTGCGGAATAGTGTTCTAGTCTTATCAGCCACTGAGAACGTGATCGCTGCCAAATGAAGGTCCTCCAAACTGTTTTTAACTGTATTCACTCGTATCAGGGTTTATTTTTGCAAATTATAACTTTTTTAAATAAATATTTTAACTGTTCGTGACACACACGTCTGTTCGCATTGGAGGCGAGCGAGAAGGTGTTTCTTAGATGTTAATTTAGATCCGTTGTATTTGAAATTTATACATAAAGGATTTTTTTGTCGGGGGTGGAAAGTTATTATTTTTGTTTTATTGTAGTTAATTTCAAGGTTGTGCTCGTTCATCCAGTGTGTTGCAGTGTCAAGTATAGAACTCAAGTTTTGGTTTATATTTATATTATTATCACATGATGTTAAGATAGAAATATCATCGGCGAATAAAACGCATGACTCATTGATGTGGTTGGGGAGATCATTTATGTAAACAAGGAATAGCAGGCACCCTATCACACTTCCTTGTGGTATAGAAGCGTTTACGGGTATGTTGTGGGATCGAATTAATTCTATTTCTTTTGATTTATGATTGGAATGTTCTATTTCGACAACTTGTTCTCTGTCCTCCAAATAAGATGTGAACCATTCGTAACTTTTTCCGCGGATACCGATGTTAAATAGTTTATTTAATAATATATCAAATTGCACCTTATCATAAGCTTTTGTCATGTCTAATAACAATCCTACAGCATATTTTTTATTATTAATTATATTTAGGGCTTCTTGTACAAATTTATAAACAGCCAAAACGGTGGATCGGTTTTTTCGAAAACCATTTTGACTATCATTGAAAATATCATATTTTTCACAAAATGCATACACACGATCGCTCATGGCTTTCTCAAATATTTTTGAGGCTGTTGGTAAGAGAGCACTGGGACGGTAGTTATTTGGATCGGTTTTATTACTTTTCTTGTGAATCGGCTTTATAAGAGCTTTTTTTAATAAATCGGGAAAAACGCCTTCTACAAAAGATTGATTAAGTAGTATGTAAAATGGCAAGGTTAATTCGTCAGCACATTGTCTAAAAAGAGAGGGTGGAAGTTCGTCAATTCCATGGCTTTTTTTGTTTTTTAAATTTTTAATTATTGTATTTACTTCGTAAGGATCTACTGGGCTAAGATATAATGTATTTTGTGTAGCTGAAATCGCCGGGTGTCCTTTAGATTTGCTGCCGGTAGGTATTGTGCTGTCCCCAGCAATAGAAGCAAAGAAACGATTAAATATGTTGACTACCTCCTGGGGTTTTGAAGTTAAGCTATTATTTATTTGTAGGGTTATGTTGTGTTTATCACTTCTTAGTTTTTTGTTTGTGCGTTCATTGATGATTCTCCACATTGTTTTAACTTTATTGTTAGATTGCATCATTTTATTTTTAAAATATGATATATATGATAAAATATGATAGGATATGTGCCCGAATAAAATGTGAATTGAAAAATCTAATCACGATCGGGCTAGTTCGTTCCATGCCCTCGTCAACCTATGCCTTCCGAATGCATGCGGGATGCACTCAGGCGGTATTTTATTGGATCACTTGACAGTTGACAGTTCTATTTGCTATTCATTGAAAACGGGAACGTGCTAGCGGAACCATAACGGGTACCTACTATGAGTAACCAATGTTACTCTTTATAACATCAGCTGACAGTGAAAGTCCCGTCAAATTTGGTCCAGTTATATAGGTGATTAACCGGAACCGATACAATTTTTGTCTGTATCTGTCTATCTGTCTGATTACAGAGAGACACAGAGAAGGATGTGATGTTTTATTTGTATGTCTGTATAGGTAGATTATCATTAATTTATGTGAAATAAAAAGCAATCCTTTCAGTACCTGAACATTTTATCTAATTAGACAGCAAGTAAGACAAGTATCCGATTGATGATCAACTTCGATATAATCAATAGGCACCTATGTAAATTGGCTTTTCTGAAATTGGTCATCATAAAAATAACAAAAAATTGTTCATTCGACTCTGAACATCGAAGTAGATCAGCGTCATGCGAAATAACTCAAACCGCCCGATTGAATCGTTACTTAATAACAAACTGGACAAAGAAGTCCGAAGAATAGTTCAACCATTCAACATAATGTTTATTGCAGTCTTCTCATCAAAATACAAAATAAAAGATAATTATATTACTACGTGTGAAAAGAAATATCCCATATTACTGTTTTTTATCATAACATTTTTTTATATTTTGAGTGTTTATCGTATGGTAACCGATACACACAGTGATTTTGAGGAATTTGAAAAACACATTATCTCAATTATATTTTTTTGGTGGTTGGTCACTGTCTGTTTCCTTATTTACATTATTTTAATAATTTATAACATAGCTCTCAGCTGCAGTCACATTTCCCTTATTTTGAGGATCCAAGAAATTCATAGAAGTATCAATATTTGTAAGAGTTACCGAAATTATACTATTTGTAATTGGATCTTATGTTTTACTATTTACTGTTTTACTATTTTGGCAGCTACAATTTTGTATACGGTAAAGCGTTCGTTTTATTTTGTTGAATTTTGCGGTGAATTAACGATTATTCAATATGATTTAAATTTAATTTACGGTATTCGTCTTATAACATTGTTGACAAAGTATCTCAAAGAATGGGTTAAAAGTATTTCAGTGAAAAGTGATGAAGAACACAATGACGAATACTATGTCAAATTGTTTGAGACATATGAACATATTTTAGAAGCTTACAAAATGTATATTAAATGTTTTCGAGTTTTAGTAAGTCAGCTTTCTTATATTTGCACAAATATGGAACAATAAATCCATTCGCTTCGTAGACATGTAAACGATTTCTTTTTAGATGTTATACCGGATATTGGACACGTTCCTTCGTTGTTTATGTTATGTGCAGATATACTTAATGCGTACTCAACCACCGTCAGCGTCGCATCACACAGTAAGTTGTAATTTTCTTTTAGCCGATTTTAAATAAAAACTCGGCGCCTTACTTATTACCACCTTCTGTATCGGATTAGTCTTTTATTTGCTAGCCCTGTTGCATTAACTGTGCTGTATATTATCAATATTTAGTCGTAATTTTTTTGAAGTATATAAGGATCGTAGTGGGTAGGCAGAAACTACAGAACACCACATGTGTTCTGTAGTTTTTGCCTCCCTCACGGGGGTACGTGAGGAAAAGTTTATGTATGTATGTATTTTTTACCCATATGGCAATTTGTATGGTGTCGGAATATGTCTTCATTCATACTTACTTCTCTATTAGTGGTCATCTCTGTAGGAAACCCCTTTCCAGCCGTATTATCTTTCACTGAGTCCATCCATCTTGTGTTAGGTATATCAGTATGCAATATCTTTACTTTTACTTTTTTTCTTCACCATTCAAACATTTTTACTTTCAAGTTCCAAATGATTTATTTTGTTTCAACTAAGTCTAAAATTTAGTATACAAAAACTTAGCAACTATTGTAAGTATTTAAATAAAATTACAATTACTCATTATATGCATCTAATTCTATACACAAATGCCCCTGCGCTCAGACACCCCACCCCGTCAAGATGACCAATAGGTAGATATCTCCCAAAGAGATTACCAGACGAACGAAATGTCTCAACCCAGGTGCACATACATCTTCAGCTATAGTTTTCAGGATGCTGCTGTGAATCCCCCGCACCCTTTCATAAGTGACGCGACTTTTTTCCGAACGACATCATGAAACCGTCAGTATGAGCTTGCGTGAACATCTCAGAGGCACTGCAATTTTGTCAATTTTGTTTTTTCTTTATAGTTCTCTACGACTTTGAGTATTCTAGTAGCTGCATTGATTCTAAAGTTCCTGTCGCTAATATTGATAACTTGTTGGCAATGTGAGAAGTTCTATATATGTGTGGAGGATGCCGAAGTGGCGTGTATACAGCGTGTGATGGATACAAACTGTCCCAGTAAGATTTAAAGATTTGATTACTACCATCAATCTAACTTTCTGGTACCATTTTGATATTTGAGTACTTAATTTATATATTTATTTTATGAAACAAACTATACTAAAATATCTTACTGCGCATAAAGATGGTGCTGCATCTGGTAAGACTAGAAGCGGACCCCAATGTTGTTGGGAATAGGCTACGCCAGATGATGATAAAAACAGCAAAGGTTCTTTAGAACCCTCGTGATGAATTCATGGAAATGCGGACTAAAGCGAACTTCCAAAAAAAAAATGTTTCACCTTTTGCTTTTTTTACAGGGAGTGTCAACCATCTGTGCAAGCGTGTGCTACAAGTAAACCGGACCTTCAGTAAGATGACAGCATGTGGGATGTTTACTGTAGACGCTAATCTACCGATGCCTCTGATGGGAGTCATGACTCAGTACATTATTGTGCTACTTCAGTTTACTTTTTTGTAATATTACTATTTCTGAGGAATACAATTACTTAAATGATTTCCTAAATATGATTACTTTTAATGTCATTATACTAAGATTACCCTTTCCCTCTCCTCTCTGAAACCCTGCAAGCCATTCGATTTATGGGAAACTAGCTTCTGCCCGCGACTTAAATTTCGCCCTCCAAGTACCCGCTTCACATCGTATCGCCCAGCCGCACTGTTAGGTACTTTTCGATATCGTTTAGTGTCCTTTCTGACTTTTTTCTGTTTGCTGTTAAGTAGCTTGCAACCTTCTTTATGAATTGCGTTATCCAATACACATGATTTTTTTTTAATCCTACTGGTAGTTCTAGAGGCTAGTACGTTCTTACAAACAAACTCTTAAGTTTGAAAATTATCATTTATCATTGTTTCTGAGTTGTTTCTAAAGAGTAAAATAGCGACATACTTGACATGGGAGAGTTTCATAGTTTGGTTTTGGCATTTCTAGAGAATGCCATATCAGCATATAATGTTCCCACTGCTGGGACACAACCCTCCTCTCAGTGACAGGGAGAGGGATTTATTCACCCACGCGGGCCCGGTGCCGATTGGTAGATGTCATATATATGCGAGTTTTTGATTCTAGAACATGCCGGTTTCCTCAAAGTATTTTCCATCACAATCACCATTCCAAAGAAAAAGTGGTCAGGAAAAAAAAACACGAAGTTAAGCGCCTGTCTGTGTTCGAACCTACAACCTACAACTCATAAGTTGTGGCCGTTACCACTGGGCCACCACTACAATGTTATGCATGCACAGACAAAGGACAGCTTACATCCAGTCAATCGATAACGACACACAATTGGCTAGTCATGACCAAAGGAAGATCACAGACGTCAGAGAAATGGTTCATTGAAATCACAATATATACATTATCCAGTAAAACTAAATACACCAATACGTTCCTTGTGATGCCGGACGTAGAGAATAGCACCATCCCATTTCTTCCCGTGGGTGTCATAGAAGGCGACTAAGGGACTTACTAGAGAATGGGCAGCAATGTTCTCTATTCATTTTACCACCATAATGCGATCGCCAACCCGCCTGCCAAGCGTGGCGATTATGGCAAAACCCCCTTTTGAGGGAGGCTATGTCCAGCAGTGGATGTCTTTGGGCTGAAATTATCAAATTCAAATTCAAATTCAAATTCTTTATTGCATTCCATAATGTGTACATATAACAGTTGGTATATTATAACATCGAATCAATTATGGACCCTGTCGGGCACAGCAAAGTTAATTTGTAACAGGAGAGAGGATGAAGGCGCTTTTTATTAAGGGAAAAATAAATATTAAATTAGAATAGGTAGTATCATTAAAATAGTATCATTAAAATAGTATCATTAAAATAGTATCATTAAAATAGTATCACCAAAATAGCGTCATTAAAATAGTATCATTTGTTTTTATGGTAGTAAGTAAGTATTTATATATTTGGTTTTAAGTTATATTTATATATTGTTATATTATTTATTGCACGATTTACATTAATAACACTATAAATTATAATAAACTAAATATTTACAATTTTATTGAATCTTGTAGAATGTTATTATTATTAATTGTGCACTGTTTAGTATATTCATTTTAAATTTACAGTATTTTAGTGTACGTGTTGTAGTGTAATTTACAGTATTAGGTAAGAATAGTGTTTATTGTTGTTGGAATTTATCTCTAAAATATTCGTCAATAGTGTAGTAGCTTTTCGTTATCAGAAATTGTTTTAATTTATTGATAAAGATATTATTTTTATTTATGTTTTTGATGTTTTCCGGTAACTTATTGTATATTTTAATGGACATAACGAATGTACTAGAAGAGTGCATTTTCAATCGTGAAGTGGGTATGTTTAACCTGCTTTCATGTCTAAGTGCAATTTTTGTTTGGATATCTCCTCTTTTGGTATAGAATTTCGGATATTTTCGTACAAATTTACAAATTTCAAGTATGTAGAGGCACGGCAGGGTTAATATTTTTAGGTCTTTAAAGTGGGGTTTACAGGAGTCTGTATCTTTGATATTCATTAGAATTCTAATCATTTTTTTCTGTAGAGTGAATAATGTAGGCGCGTCCGTACTATTTCCCCATAGGATAACTCCATAGTTGAGCCATGCAAATGCGTACGCGTAATAAGTTACTAGTGCTGTTTTGAGGTCTGTTGTTTTTTTTATTTCTCGGAGAGCGTATGAAAACTTGGATAGTTTCGTTCTTACTTTTTGAATATGTGATTTCCAATTTATGTGTGAATCTATGTCTAGGCCTAAAAGGGTGAATTTATTTACTGCTTCTAATTTAGATCCGTTGTATTTGAAATTTATACATAAAGGATTTTTTTGTCGGGGGTGGAAAGTTATTATTTTTGTTTTATTGTAGTTAATTTCAAGGTTGTGCTCGTTCATCCAGTGTGTTGCAGTGTCAAGTATAGAACTCAAGTTTTGGTTTATATTTATATTATTATCACATGATGTAAAGATAGAAATATCATCGGCGAATAAAACGCATGACTCATTGATGTGGTTGGGGAGATCATTTATGTAAACAAGGAATAGCAGGCACCCTATCACACTTCCTTGTGGTATAGAAGCGTTTACGGGTATGTTGTGGGATCGAATTAATTCTATTTCTTTTGATTTATGATTGGAATGTTCTATTTCGACAACTTGTTCTCTGTCCTCCAAATAAGATGTGAACCATTCGTAACTTTTTCCGCGGATACCGATGTTAAATAGTTTATTTAATAATATATCAAATTGCACCTTATCATAAGCTTTTGTCATGTCTAATAACAATCCTACAGCATATTTTTTATTATTAATTATATTTAGGGCTTCTTGTACAAATTTATAAACAGCCAAAACGGTGGATCGGTTTTTTCGAAAACCATTTTGACTATCATTGAAAATATCATATTTTTCACAAAATGCATACACACGATCGCTCATGGCTTTCTCAAATATTTTTGAGGCTGTTGGTAAGAGAGCACTGGGACGGTAGTTATTTGGATCGGTTTTATTACTTTTCTTGTGAATCGGCTTTATAAGAGCTTTTTTTAATAAATCGGGAAAAACGCCTTCTACAAAAGATTGATTAAGTAGTATGTAAAATGGCAAGGTTAATTCGTCAGCACATTGTCTAAAAAGAGAGGGTGGAAGTTCGTCAATTCCATGGCTTTTTTTGTTTTTTAAATTTTTAATTATTGTATTTACTTCGTAAGGATCTACTGGGCTAAGATATAATGTATTTTGTGTAGCTGAAATCGCCGGGTGTCCTTTAGATTTGCTGCCGGTAGGTATTGTGCTGTCCCCAGCAATAGAAGCAAAGAAACGATTAAATATGTTGACTACCTCCTGGGGTTTTGAAGTTAAGCTATTATTTATTTGTAGGGTTATGTTGTGTTTATCACTTCTTAGTTTTTTGTTTGTGCGTTCATTGATGATTCTCCACATTGTTTTAACTTTATTGTTAGATTGCATCATTTTATTTTTAAAATATGATATATATGATAAAATATGATAGGATATGTGCCCGAATAAAATGTGAATTGAAAAATCTAATCACGATCGGGCTAGTTCGTTCCATGCCCTCGTCAACCTATGCCTTCCGAATGCATGCGGGATGCACTCAGGCGGTATTTTATTGGATCACTTGACAGTTGACAGTTCTATTTGCTATTCATTGAAAACGGGAACGTGCTAGCGGAACCATAACGGGTACCTACTATGAGTAACCAATGTTACTCTTTATAACATCAGCTGACAGTGAAAGTCCCGTCAAATTTGGTCCAGTTATATAGGTGATTAACCGGAACCGATACAATTTTTGTCTGTATCTGTCTATCTGTCTGATTACAGAGAGACACAGAGAAGGATGTGATGTTTTATTTGTATGTCTGTATAGGTAGATTATCATTAATTTATGTGAAATAAAAAGCAATCCTTTCAGTACCTGAACATTTTATCTAATTAGACAGCAAGTAAGACAAGTATCCGATTGATGATCAACTTCGATATAATCAATAGGCACCTATGTAAATTGGCTTTTCTGAAATTGGTCATCACAAAAATAACAAAAAATTGTTCATTCGACTCTGAACATCGAAGTAGATCAGCGTCATGCGAAATAACTCAAACCGCCCGATTGAATCGTTACTTAATAACAAACTGGACAAAGAAGTCCGAAGAATAGTTCAACCATTCAACATAATGTTTATTGCAGTCTTCTCATCAAAATACAAAATAAAAGATAATTATATTACTACGTGTGAAAAGAAATATCCCATATTACTGTTTTTTATCATAACATTTTTTTATATTTTGAGTGTTTATCGTATGGTAACCGATACACACAGTGATTTTGAGGAATTTGAAAAACACATTATCTCAATTATATTTTTTTGGTGGTTGGTCACTGTCTGTTTCCTTATTTACATTATTTTAATAATTTATAACATAGCTCTCAGCTGCAGTCACATTTCCCTTATTTTGAGGATCCAAGAAATTCATAGAAGTATCAATATCAGTAAGAGTTACCGAAATTATACTATTTGTAATTGGATCTTATGTTTTACTATTTACTGTTTTACTATTTTGGCAGCTACAATTTTGTATACGGTAAAGCGTTCGTTTTATTTTGTTGAATTTTGCGGTGAATTAACGATTATTCAATATGATTTAAATTTAATTTACGGTATTCGTCTTATAACATTGTTGACAAAGTATCTCAAAGAATGGGTTAAAAGTATTTCAGTGAAAAGTGATGAAGAACACAATGACGAATACTATGTCAAATTGTTTGAGACATATGAACATATTTTAGAAGCTTACAAAATGTATATTAAATGTTTTCGAGTTTTAGTAAGTCAGCTTTCTTATATTTGCACAAATATGGAACAATAAATCCATTCGCTTCGTAGACATGTAAACGATTTCTTTTTAGATGTTATACCGGATATTGGACACGTTCCTTCGTTGTTTATGTTATGTGCAGATATACTTAATGCGTACTCAACCCCCGTCAGCGTCGCATCACACAGTAAGTTGTAATTTTCTTTTAGCCGATTTTAAATAAAAACTCGGCGCCTTACTTATTACCACCTTCTGTATCGGATTAGTCTTTTATTTGCTAGCCCTGTTGCATTAACTGTGCTGTATATTATCAATATTTAGTCGTAATTTTTTTGAAGTATATAAGGATCGTAGTGGGTAGGCAGAAACTACAGAACACCACATGTGTTCTGTAGTTTTTGCCTCCCTCACGGGGGTACGTGAGGAAAAGTTTATGTATGTATGTATTTTTTACCCATATGGCAATTTGTATGGTGTCGGAATATGTCTTCATTCATACTTACTTCTCTATTAGTGGTCATCTCTGTAGGAAACCCCTTTCCAGCCGTATTATCTTTCACTGAGTCCATCCATCTTGTGTTAGGTATATCAGTATGCAATATCTTTACTTTTACTTTTTTTCTTCACCATTCAAACATTTTTACTTTCAAGTTCCAAATGATTTATTTTGTTTCAACTAAGTCTAAAATTTAGTATACAAAAACTTAGCAACTATTGTAAGTATTTAAATAAAATTACAATTACTCATTATATGCATCTAATTCTATACACAAATGCCCCTGCGCTCAGACACCCCACCCCGTCAAGATGACCAATAGGTAGATATCTCCCAAAGAGATTACCAGACGAACGAAATGTCTCAACCCAGGTGCACATACATCTTCAGCTATAGTTTTCAGGATGCTGCTGTGAATCCCCCGCACCCTTTCATAAGTGACGCGACTTTTTTCCGAACGACATCATGAAACCGTCAGTATGAGCTTGCGTGAACATCTCAGAGGCACTGCAATTTTGTCAATTTTGTTTTTTCTTTATAGTTCTCTACGACTTTGAGTATTCTAGTAGCTGCATTGATTCTAAAGTTCCTGTCGCTAATATTGATAACTTGTTGGCAATGTGAGAAGTTCTATATATGTGTGGAGGATGCCGAAGTGGCGTGTATACAGCGTGTGATGGATACAAACTGTCCCAGTAAGATTTAAAGATTTGATTACTACCATCAATCTAACTTTCTGGTACCATTTTGATATTTGAGTACTTAATTTATATATTTATTTTATGAAACAAACTATACTAAAATATCTTACTGCGCATAAAGATGGTGCTGCATCTGGTAAGACTAGAAGCGGACCCCAATGTTGTTGGGAATAGGCTACGCCAGATGATGATAAAAACAGCAAAGGTTCTTTAGAACCCTCGTGATGAATTCATGGAAATGCGGACTAAAGCGAACTTCCAAAAAAAAAATGTTTCACCTTTTGCTTTTTTTACAGGGAGTGTCAACCATCTGTGCAAGCGTGTGCTACAAGTAAACCGGACCTTCAGTAAGATGACAGCATGTGGGATGTTTACTGTAGACGCTAATCTACCGATGCCTCTGATGGGAGTCATGACTCAGTACATTATTGTGCTACTTCAGTTTACTTTTTTGTAATATTACTATTTCTGAGGAATACAATTACTTAAATGATTTCCTAAATATGATTACTTTTAATGTCATTATACTAAGATTACCCTTTCCCTCTCCTCTCTGAAACCCTGCAAGCCATTCGATTTATGGGAAACTAGCTTCTGCCCGCGACTTAAATTTCGCCCTCCAAGTACCCGCTTCACATCGTATCGCCCAGCCGCACTGTTAGGTACTTTTCGATATCGTTTAGTGTCCTTTCTGACTTTTTTCTGTTTGCTGTTAAGTAGCTTACAACCTTCTTTATGAATTGCGTTATCCAATACACATGATTTTTTTTTAATCCTACTGGTAGTTCTAGAGGCTAGTACGTTCTTACAAACAAACTCTTAAGTTTGAAAATTATCATTTATCATTGTTTCTGAGTTGTTTCTAAAGAGTAAAATAGCGACATACTTGACATGGGAGAGTTTCATAGTTTGGTTTTGGCATTTCTAGAGAATGCCATATCAGCATATAATGTTCCCACTGCTGGGACACAACCCTCCTCTCAGTGACAGGGAGAGGGATTTATTCACCCACGCGGGCCCGGTGCCGATTGGTAGATGTCATATATATGCGAGTTTTTGATTCTAGAACATGCCGGTTTCCTCAAAGTATTTTCCATCACAATCACCATTCCAAAGAAAAAGTGGTCAGGAAAAAAAAACACGAAGTTAAGCGCCTGTCTGTGTTCGAACCTACAACCTACAACTCATAAGTTGTGGCCGTTACCACTGGGCCACCACTACAATGTTATGCATGCACAGACAAAGGACAGCTTACATCCAGTCAATCGATAACGACACACAATTGGCTAGTCATGACCAAAGGAAGATCACAGACGTCAGAGAAATGGTTCATTGAAATCACAATATATACATTATCCAGTAAAACTAAATACACCAATACGTTCCTTGTGATGCCGGACGTAGAGAATAGCACCATCCCATTTCTTCCCGTGGGTGTCATAGAAGGCGACTAAGGGACTTACTAGAGAATGGGCAGCAATGTTCTCTATTCATTTTACCACCATAATGCGATCGCCAACCCGCCTGCCAAGCGTGGCGATTATGGCAAAACCCCCTTTTGAGGGAGGCTATGTCCAGCAGTGGATGTCTTTGGGCTGAAATTATCAAATTCAAATTCAAATTCAAATTCTTTATTGCATTCCATAATGTGTACATATAACAGTTGGTATATTATAACATCGAATCAATTATGGACCCTGTCGGGCACAGCAAAGTTAATTTGTAACAGGAGAGAGGATGAAGGCGCTTTTTATTAAGGGAAAAATAAATATTAAATTAGAATAGGTAGTATCATTAAAATAGTATCATTAAAATAGTATCATTAAAATAGTATCATTAAAATAGTATCACCAAAATAGCGTCATTAAAATAGTATCATTTGTTTTTATGGTAGTAAGTAAGTATTTATATATTTGGTTTTAAGTTATATTTATATATTGTTATATTATTTATTGCACGATTTACATTAATAACACTATAAATTATAATAAACTAAATATTTACAATTTTATTGAATCTTGTAGAATGTTATTATTATTAATTGTGCACTGTTTAGTATATTCATTTTAAATTTACAGTATTTTAGTGTACGTGTTGTAGTGTAATTTACAGTATTAGGTAAGAATAGTGTTTATTGTTGTTGGAATTTATCTCTAAAATATTCGTCAATAGTGTAGTAGCTTTTCGTTATCAGAAATTGTTTTAATTTATTGATAAAGATATTATTTTTATTTATGTTTTTGATGTTTTCCGGTAACTTATTGTATATTTTAATGGACATAACGAATGTACTAGAAGAGTGCATTTTCAATCGTGAAGTGGGTATGTTTAACCTGCTTTCATGTCTAAGTGCAATTTTTGTTTGGATATCTCCTCTTTTGGTATAGAATTTCGGATATTTTCGTACAAATTTACAAATTTCAAGTATGTAGAGGCACGGCAGGGTTAATATTTTTAGGTCTTTAAAGTGGGGTTTACAGGAGTCTGTATCTTTGATATTCATTAGAATTCTAATCATTTTTTTCTGTAGAGTGAATAATGTAGGCGCGTCCGTACTATTTCCCCATAGGATAACTCCATAGTTGAGCCATGCAAATGCGTACGCGTAATAAGTTACTAGTGCTGTTTTGAGGTCTGTTGTTTTTTTTATTTCTCGGAGAGCGTATGAAAACTTGGATAGTTTCGTTCTTACTTTTTGAATATGTGATTTCCAATTTATGTGTGAATCTATGTCTAGGCCTAAAAGGGTGAATTTATTTACTGCTTCTAATTTAGATCCGTTGTATTTGAAATTTATACATAAAGGATTTTTTTGTCGGGGGTGGAAAGTTATTATTTTTGTTTTATTGTAGTTAATTTCAAGGTTGTGCTCGTTCATCCAGTGTGTTGCAGTGTCAAGTATAGAACTCAAGTTTTGGTTTATATTTATATTATTATCACATGATGTAAAGATAGAAATATCATCGGCGAATAAAACGCATGACTCATTGATGTGGTTGGGGAGATCATTTATGTAAACAAGGAATAGCAGGCACCCTATCACACTTCCTTGTGGTATAGAAGCGTTTACGGGTATGTTGTGGGATCGAATTAATTCTATTTCTTTTGATTTATGATTGGAATGTTCTATTTCGACAACTTGTTCTCTGTCCTCCAAATAAGATGTGAACCATTCGTAACTTTTTCCGCGGATACCGATGTTAAATAGTTTATTTAATAATATATCAAATTGCACCTTATCATAAGCTTTTGTCATGTCTAATAACAATCCTACAGCATATTTTTTATTATTAATTATATTTAGGGCTTCTTGTACAAATTTATAAACAGCCAAAACGGTGGATCGGTTTTTTCGAAAACCATTTTGACTATCATTGAAAATATCATATTTTTCACAAAATGCATACACACGATCGCTCATGGCTTTCTCAAATATTTTTGAGGCTGTTGGTAAGAGAGCACTGGGACGGTAGTTATTTGGATCGGTTTTATTACTTTTCTTGTGAATCGGCTTTATAAGAGCTTTTTTTAATAAATCGGGAAAAACGCCTTCTACAAAAGATTGATTAAGTAGTATGTAAAATGGCAAGGTTAATTCGTCAGCACATTGTCTAAAAAGAGAGGGTGGAAGTTCGTCAATTCCATGGCTTTTTTTGTTTTTTAAATTTTTAATTATTGTATTTACTTCGTAAGGATCTACTGGGCTAAGATATAATGTATTTTGTGTAGCTGAAATCGCCGGGTGTCCTTTAGATTTGCTGCCGGTAGGTATTGTGCTGTCCCCAGCAATAGAAGCAAAGAAACGATTAAATATGTTGACTACCTCCTGGGGTTTTGAAGTTAAGCTATTATTTATTTGTAGGGTTATGTTGTGTTTATCACTTCTTAGTTTTTTGTTTGTGCGTTCATTGATGATTCTCCACATTGTTTTAACTTTATTGTTAGATTGCATCATTTTATTTTTAAAATATGATATATATGATAAAATATGATAGGATATGTGCCCGAATAAAATGTGAATTGAAAAATCTAATCACGATCGGGCTAGTTCGTTCCATGCCCTCGTCAACCTATGCCTTCCGAATGCATGCGGGATGCACTCAGGCGGTATTTTATTGGATCACTTGACAGTTGACAGTTCTATTTGCTATTCATTGAAAACGGGAACGTGCTAGCGGAACCATAACGGGTACCTACTATGAGTAACCAATGTTACTCTTTATAACATCAGCTGACAGTGAAAGTCCCGTCAAATTTGGTCCAGTTATATAGGTGATTAACCGGAACCGATACAATTTTTGTCTGTATCTGTCTATCTGTCTGATTACAGAGAGACACAGAGAAGGATGTGATGTTTTATTTGTATGTCTGTATAGGTAGATTATCATTAATTTATGTGAAATAAAAAGCAATCCTTTCAGTACCTGAACATTTTATCTAATTAGACAGCAAGTAAGACAAGTATCCGATTGATGATCAACTTCGATATAATCAATAGGCACCTATGTAAATTGGCTTTTCTGAAATTGGTCATCATAAAAATAACAAAAAATTGTTAATTCGACTCTGAACATCGAAGTAGATCAGCGTCATGCGAAATAACTCAAACCGCCCGATTGAATCGTTACTTAATAACAAACTGGACAAAGAAGTCCGAAGAATAGTTCAACCATTCAACATAATGTTTATTGCAGTCTTCTCATCAAAATACAAAATAAAAGATAATTATATTACTACGTGTGAAAAGAAATATCCCATATTACTGTTTTTTATCATAACATTTTTTTATATTTTGAGTGTTTATCGTATGGTAACCGATACACACAGTGATTTTGAGGAATTTGAAAAACACATTATCTCAATTATATTTTTTTGGTGGTTGGTCACTGTCTGTTTCCTTATTTACATTATTTTAATAATTTATAACATAGCTCTCAGCTGCAGTCACATTTCCCTTATTTTGAGGATCCAAGAAATTCATAGAAGTATCAATATTTGTAAGAGTTACCGAAATTATACTATTTGTAATTGGATCTTATGTTTTACTATTTACTGTTTTACTATTTTGGCAGCTACAATTTTGTATACGGTAAAGCGTTCGTTTTATTTTGTTGAATTTTGCGGTGAATTAACGATTATTCAATATGATTTAAATTTAATTTACGGTATTCGTCTTATAACATTGTTGACAAAGTATCTCAAAGAATGGGTTAAAAGTATTTCAGTGAAAAGTGATGAAGAACACAATGACGAATACTATGTCAAATTGTTTGAGACATATGAACATATTTTAGAAGCTTACAAAATGTATATTAAATGTTTTCGAGTTTTAGTAAGTCAGCTTTCTTATATTTGCACAAATATGGAACAATAAATCCATTCGCTTCGTAGACATGTAAACGATTTCTTTTTAGATGTTATACCGGATATTGGACACGTTCCTTCGTTGTTTATGTTATGTGCAGATATACTTAATGCGTACTCAACCCCCGTCAGCGTCGCATCACACAGTAAGTTGTAATTTTCTTTTAGCCGATTTTAAATAAAAACTCGGCGCCTTACTTATTACCACCTTCTGTATCGGATTAGTCTTTTATTTGCTAGCCCTGTTGCATTAACTGTGCTGTATATTATCAATATTTAGTCGTAATTTTTTTGAAGTATATAAGGATCGTAGTGGGTAGGCAGAAACTACAGAACACCACATGTGTTCTGTAGTTTTTGCCTCCCTCACGGGGGTACGTGAGGAAAAGTTTATGTATGTATGTATTTTTTACCCATATGGCAATTTGTATGGTGTCGGAATATGTCTTCATTCATACTTACTTCTCTATTAGTGGTCATCTCTGTAGGAAACCCCTTTCCAGCCGTATTATCTTTCACTGAGTCCATCCATCTTGTGTTAGGTATATCAGTATGCAATATCTTTACTTTTACTTTTTTTCTTCACCATTCAAACATTTTTACTTTCAAGTTCCAAATGATTTATTTTGTTTCAACTAAGTCTAAAATTTAGTATACAAAAACTTAGCAACTATTGTAAGTATTTAAATAAAATTACAATTACTCATTATATGCATCTAATTCTATACACAAATGCCCCTGCGCTCAGACACCCCACCCCGTCAAGATGACCAATAGGTAGATATCTCCCAAAGAGATTACCAGACGAACGAAATGTCTCAACCCAGGTGCACATACATCTTCAGCTATAGTTTTCAGGATGCTGCTGTGAATCCCCCGCACCCTTTCATAAGTGACGCGACTTTTTTCCGAACGACATCATGAAACCGTCAGTATGAGCTTGCGTGAACATCTCAGAGGCACTGCAATTTTGTCAATTTTGTTTTTTCTTTATAGTTCTCTACGACTTTGAGTATTCTAGTAGCTGCATTGATTCTAAAGTTCCTGTCGCTAATATTGATAACTTGTTGGCAATGTGAGAAGTTCTATATATGTGTGGAGGATGCCGAAGTGGCGTGTATACAGCGTGTGATGGATACAAACTGTCCCAGTAAGATTTAAAGATTTGATTACTACCATCAATCTAACTTTCTGGTACCATT
Source organism: Polymixis lichenea (assembly GCA_949091785.1). NCBI lineage: Eukaryota > Metazoa > Arthropoda > Insecta > Lepidoptera > Noctuidae > Polymixis > Polymixis lichenea. The sequence goes on from OX420950.1 coordinate 18,146,854, forward strand.
TTGATATTTGAGTACTTAATTTATATATTTATTTTATGAAACAAACTATACTAAAATATCTTACTGCGCATAAAGATGGTGCTGCATCTGGTAAGACTAGAAGCGGACCCCAATGTTGTTGGGAATAGGCTACGCCAGATGATGATAAAAACAGCAAAGGTTCTTTAGAACCCTCGTGATGAATTCATGGAAATGCGGACTAAAGCGAACTTCCAAAAAAAAAATGTTTCACCTTTTGCTTTTTTTACAGGGAGTGTCAACCATCTGTGCAAGCGTGTGCTACAAGTAAACCGGACCTTCAGTAAGATGACAGCATGTGGGATGTTTACTGTAGACGCTAATCTACCGATGCCTCTGATGGGAGTCATGACTCAGTACATTATTGTGCTACTTCAGTTTACTTTTTTGTAATATTACTATTTCTGAGGAATACAATTACTTAAATGATTTCCTAAATATGATTACTTTTAATGTCATTATACTAAGATTACCCTTTCCCTCTCCTCTCTGAAACCCTGCAAGCCATTCGATTTATGGGAAACTAGCTTCTGCCCGCGACTTAAATTTCGCCCTCCAAGTACCCGCTTCACATCGTATCGCCCAGCCGCACTGTTAGGTACTTTTCGATATCGTTTAGTGTCCTTTCTGACTTTTTTCTGTTTGCTGTTAAGTAGCTTACAACCTTCTTTATGAATTGCGTTATCCAATACACATGATTTTTTTTTAATCCTACTGGTAGTTCTAGAGGCTAGTACGTTCTTACAAACAAACTCTTAAGTTTGAAAATTATCATTTATCATTGTTTCTGAGTTGTTTCTAAAGAGTAAAATAGCGACATACTTGACATGGGAGAGTTTCATAGTTTGGTTTTGGCATTTCTAGAGAATGCCATATCAGCATATAATGTTCCCACTGCTGGGACACAACCCTCCTCTCAGTGACAGGGAGAGGGATTTATTCACCCACGCGGGCCCGGTGCCGATTGGTAGATGTCATATATATGCGAGTTTTTGATTCTAGAACATGCCGGTTTCCTCAAAGTATTTTCCATCACAATCACCATTCCAAAGAAAAAGTGGTCAGGAAAAAAAAACACGAAGTTAAGCGCCTGTCTGTGTTCGAACCTACAACCTACAACTCATAAGTTGTGGCCGTTACCACTGGGCCACCACTACAATGTTATGCATGCACAGACAAAGGACAGCTTACATCCAGTCAATCGATAACGACACACAATTGGCTAGTCATGACCAAAGGAAGATCACAGACGTCAGAGAAATGGTTCATTGAAATCACAATATATACATTATCCAGTAAAACTAAATACACCAATACGTTCCTTGTGATGCCGGACGTAGAGAATAGCACCATCCCATTTCTTCCCGTGGGTGTCATAGAAGGCGACTAAGGGACTTACTAGAGAATGGGCAGCAATGTTCTCTATTCATTTTACCACCATAATGCGATCGCCAACCCGCCTGCCAAGCGTGGCGATTATGGCAAAACCCCCTTTTGAGGGAGGCTATGTCCAGCAGTGGATGTCTTTGGGCTGAAATTATCAAATTCAAATTCAAATTCAAATTCTTTATTGCATTCCATAATGTGTACATATAACAGTTGGTATATTATAACATCGAATCAATTATGGACCCTGTCGGGCACAGCAAAGTTAATTTGTAACAGGAGAGAGGATGAAGGCGCTTTTTATTAAGGGAAAAATAAATATTAAATTAGAATAGGTAGTATCATTAAAATAGTATCATTAAAATAGTATCATTAAAATAGTATCATTAAAATAGTATCACCAAAATAGCGTCATTAAAATAGTATCATTTGTTTTTATGGTAGTAAGTAAGTATTTATATATTTGGTTTTAAGTTATATTTATATATTGTTATATTATTTATTGCACGATTTACATTAATAACACTATAAATTATAATAAACTAAATATTTACAATTTTATTGAATCTTGTAGAATGTTATTATTATTAATTGTGCACTGTTTAGTATATTCATTTTAAATTTACAGTATTTTAGTGTACGTGTTGTAGTGTAATTTACAGTATTAGGTAAGAATAGTGTTTATTGTTGTTGGAATTTATCTCTAAAATATTCGTCAATAGTGTAGTAGCTTTTCGTTATCAGAAATTGTTTTAATTTATTGATAAAGATATTATTTTTATTTATGTTTTTGATGTTTTCCGGTAACTTATTGTATATTTTAATGGACATAACGAATGTACTAGAAGAGTGCATTTTCAATCGTGAAGTGGGTATGTTTAACCTGCTTTCATGTCTAAGTGCAATTTTTGTTTGGATATCTCCTCTTTTGGTATAGAATTTCGGATATTTTCGTACAAATTTACAAATTTCAAGTATGTAGAGGCACGGCAGGGTTAATATTTTTAGGTCTTTAAAGTGGGGTTTACAGGAGTCTGTATCTTTGATATTCATTAGAATTCTAATCATTTTTTTCTGTAGAGTGAATAATGTAGGCGCGTCCGTACTATTTCCCCATAGGATAACTCCATAGTTGAGCCATGCAAATGCGTACGCGTAATAAGTTACTAGTGCTGTTTTGAGGTCTGTTGTTTTTTTTATTTCTCGGAGAGCGTATGAAAACTTGGATAGTTTCGTTCTTACTTTTTGAATATGTGATTTCCAATTTATGTGTGAATCTATGTCTAGGCCTAAAAGGGTGAATTTATTTACTGCTTCTAATTTAGATCCGTTGTATTTGAAATTTATACATAAAGGATTTTTTTGTCGGGGGTGGAAAGTTATTATTTTTGTTTTATTGTAGTTAATTTCAAGGTTGTGCTCGTTCATCCAGTGTGTTGCAGTGTCAAGTATAGAACTCAAGTTTTGGTTTATATTTATATTATTATCACATGATGTAAAGATAGAAATATCATCGGCGAATAAAACGCATGACTCATTGATGTGGTTGGGGAGATCATTTATGTAAACAAGGAATAGCAGGCACCCTATCACACTTCCTTGTGGTATAGAAGCGTTTACGGGTATGTTGTGGGATCGAATTAATTCTATTTCTTTTGATTTATGATTGGAATGTTCTATTTCGACAACTTGTTCTCTGTCCTCCAAATAAGATGTGAACCATTCGTAACTTTTTCCGCGGATACCGATGTTAAATAGTTTATTTAATAATATATCAAATTGCACCTTATCATAAGCTTTTGTCATGTCTAATAACAATCCTACAGCATATTTTTTATTATTAATTATATTTAGGGCTTCTTGTACAAATTTATAAACAGCCAAAACGGTGGATCGGTTTTTTCGAAAACCATTTTGACTATCATTGAAAATATCATATTTTTCACAAAATGCATACACACGATCGCTCATGGCTTTCTCAAATATTTTTGAGGCTGTTGGTAAGAGAGCACTGGGACGGTAGTTATTTGGATCGGTTTTATTACTTTTCTTGTGAATCGGCTTTATAAGAGCTTTTTTTAATAAATCGGGAAAAACGCCTTCTACAAAAGATTGATTAAGTAGTATGTAAAATGGCAAGGTTAATTCGTCAGCACATTGTCTAAAAAGAGAGGGTGGAAGTTCGTCAATTCCATGGCTTTTTTTGTTTTTTAAATTTTTAATTATTGTATTTACTTCGTAAGGATCTACTGGGCTAAGATATAATGTATTTTGTGTAGCTGAAATCGCCGGGTGTCCTTTAGATTTGCTGCCGGTAGGTATTGTGCTGTCCCCAGCAATAGAAGCAAAGAAACGATTAAATATGTTGACTACCTCCTGGGGTTTTGAAGTTAAGCTATTATTTATTTGTAGGGTTATGTTGTGTTTATCACTTCTTAGTTTTTTGTTTGTGCGTTCATTGATGATTCTCCACATTGTTTTAACTTTATTGTTAGATTGCATCATTTTATTTTTAAAATATGATATATATGATAAAATATGATAGGATATGTGCCCGAATAAAATGTGAATTGAAAAATCTAATCACGATCGGGCTAGTTCGTTCCATGCCCTCGTCAACCTATGCCTTCCGAATGCATGCGGGATGCACTCAGGCGGTATTTTATTGGATCACTTGACAGTTGACAGTTCTATTTGCTATTCATTGAAAACGGGAACGTGCTAGCGGAACCATAACGGGTACCTACTATGAGTAACCAATGTTACTCTTTATAACATCAGCTGACAGTGAAAGTCCCGTCAAATTTGGTCCAGTTATATAGGTGATTAACCGGAACCGATACAATTTTTGTCTGTATCTGTCTATCTGTCTGATTACAGAGAGACACAGAGAAGGATGTGATGTTTTATTTGTATGTCTGTATAGGTAGATTATCATTAATTTATGTGAAATAAAAAGCAATCCTTTCAGTACCTGAACATTTTATCTAATTAGACAGCAAGTAAGACAAGTATCCGATTGATGATCAACTTCGATATAATCAATAGGCACCTATGTAAATTGGCTTTTCTGAAATTGGTCATCATAAAAATAACAAAAAATTGTTCATTCGACTCTGAACATCGAAGTAGATCAGCGTCATGCGAAATAACTCAAACCGCCCGATTGAATCGTTACTTAATAACAAACTGGACAAAGAAGTCCGAAGAATAGTTCAACCATTCAACATAATGTTTATTGCAGTCTTCTCATCAAAATACAAAATAAAAGATAATTATATTACTACGTGTGAAAAGAAATATCCCATATTACTGTTTTTTATCATAACATTTTTTTATATTTTGAGTGTTTATCGTATGGTAACCGATACACACAGTGATTTTGAGGAATTTGAAAAACACATTATCTCAATTATATTTTTTTGGTGGTTGGTCACTGTCTGTTTCCTTATTTACATTATTTTAATAATTTATAACATAGCTCTCAGCTGCAGTCACATTTCCCTTATTTTGAGGATCCAAGAAATTCATAGAAGTATCAATATTTGTAAGAGTTACCGAAATTATACTATTTGTAATTGGATCTTATGTTTTACTATTTACTGTTTTACTATTTTGGCAGCTACAATTTTGTATACGGTAAAGCGTTCGTTTTATTTTGTTGAATTTTGCGGTGAATTAACGATTATTCAATATGATTTAAATTTAATTTACGGTATTCGTCTTATAACATTGTTGACAAAGTATCTCAAAGAATGGGTTAAAAGTATTTCAGTGAAAAGTGATGAAGAACACAATGACGAATACTATGTCAAATTGTTTGAGACATATGAACATATTTTAGAAGCTTACAAAATGTATATTAAATGTTTTCGAGTTTTAGTAAGTCAGCTTTCTTATATTTGCACAAATATGGAACAATAAATCCATTCGCTTCGTAGACATGTAAACGATTTCTTTTTAGATGTTATACCGGATATTGGACACGTTCCTTCGTTGTTTATGTTATGTGCAGATATACTTAATGCGTACTCAACCACCGTCAGCGTCGCATCACACAGTAAGTTGTAATTTTCTTTTAGCCGATTTTAAATAAAAACTCGGCGCCTTACTTATTACCACCTTCTGTATCGGATTAGTCTTTTATTTGCTAGCCCTGTTGCATTAACTGTGCTGTATATTATCAATATTTAGTCGTAATTTTTTTGAAGTATATAAGGATCGTAGTTAGGCAGAAACTACAGAACACCACATGTGTTCTGTAGTTTTTGCCTCCCTCACGGGGGTACGTGAGGAAAAGTTTATGTATGTATGTATTTTTTACCCATATGGCAATTTGTATGGTGTCGGAATATGTCTTCATTCATACTTACTTCTCTATTAGTGGTCATCTCTGTAGGAAACCCCTTTCCAGCCGTATTATCTTTCACTGAGTCCATCCATCTTGTGTTAGGTATATCAGTATGCAATATCTTTACTTTTACTTTTTTTCTTCACCATTCAAACATTTTTACTTTCAAGTTCCAAATGATTTATTTTGTTTCAACTAAATCTAAAATTTAGTATACAAAAACTTAGCAACTATTGTAAGTATTTAAATAAAATTACAATTACTCATTATATGCATCTAATTCTATACACAAATGCCCCTGCGCTCAGACACCCCACCCCGTCAAGATGACCAATAGGTAGATATCTCCCAAAGAGATCACCAGACGAACGAAATGTCTCAACCCAGGTGCACATACATCTTCAGCTATAGTTTTCAGGATGCTGCTGTGAATCCCCCGCACCCTTTCATAAGTGACGCGACTTTTTTCCGAACGACATCATGATACCGTCAGTATGAGCTTGCGTGAACATCTCAGAGGCACTGCAATTTTGTCAATTTTGTTTTTTCTTTATAGTTCTCTACGACTTTGAGTATTCTAGTAGCTGCATTGATTCTAAAGTTCCTGTCGCTAATATTGATAACTTGTTGGCAATGTGAGAAGTTCTATATATGTGTGGAGGATGCCGAAGTGGCGTGTATACAGCGTGTGATGGATACAAACTGTCCCAGTAAGATTTAAAGATTTGATTACTACCATCAATCTAACTTTCTGGTACCATTTTGATATTTGAGTACTTAATTTATATATTTATTTTATGAAACAAACTATACTAAAATATCTTACTGCGCATAAAGATGGTGCTGCATCTGGTAAGACTAGAAGCGGACCCCAATGTTGTTGGGAATAGGCTACGCCAGATGATGATAAAAACAGCAAAGGTTCTTTAGAACCCTCGTGATGAATTCATGGAAATGCGGACTAAAGCGAACTTCCAAAAAAAAAATGTTTCACCTTTTGCTTTTTTTACAGGGAGTGTCAACCATCTGTGCAAGCGTGTGCTACAAGTAAACCGGACCTTCAGTAAGATGACAGCATGTGGGATGTTTACTGTAGACGCTAATCTACCGATGCCTCTGATGGGAGTCATGACTCAGTACATTATTGTGCTACTTCAGTTTACTTTTTTGTAATATTACTATTTCTGAGGAATACAATTACTTAAATGATTTCCTAAATATGATTACTTTTAATGTCATTATACTAAGATTACCCTTTTCCTCTCCTCTCTGAAACCCTGCAAGCCATTCGATTTATGGGAAACTAGCTTCTGCCCGCGACTTAAATTTCGCCCTCCAAGTACCCGCTTCACATCGTATCGCCCAGCCGCACTGTTAGGTACTTTTCGATATCGTTTAGTGTCCTTTCTGACTTTTTTCTGTTTGCTGTTAAGTAGCTTGCAACCTTCTTTATGAATTGCGTTATCCAATACACATGATTTTTTTTTAATCCTACTGGTAGTTCTAGAGGCTAGTACGTTCTTACAAACAAACTCTTAAGTTTGAAAATTATCATTTATCATTGTTTCTGAGTTGTTTCTAAAGAGTAAAATAGCGACATACTTGACATGGGAGAGTTTCATAGTTTGGTTTTGGCATTTCTAGAGAATGCCATATCAGCATATAATGTTCCCACTGCTGGGACACAACCCTCCTCTCAGTGACAGGGAGAGGGATTTATTCACCCACGCGGGCCCGGTGCCGATTGGTAGATGTCATATATATGCGAGTTTTTGATTCTAGAACATGCCGGTTTCCTCAAAGTATTTTCCATCACAATCACCATTCCAAAGAAAAAGTGGTCAGGAAAAAAAAACACGAAGTTAAGCGCCTGTCTGTGTTCGAACCTACAACTTACAACTTATAAGTTGTGGCCGTTACCACTGGGCCACCACTACAATGTTATGCATGCACAGACAAAGAACAGGTTACATCCAGTCAATCGATAACGACACACAGTTGGTTAGTCATGACCAAACGAAGGTCATAGACATCAGTGAAATGGTTCATTGAAATCACAATATCGACATTATCCAGTAAAACTAAATACACCAATACGTTCCTAGTGATGCCGGACGTACAAGAATAACACCATCCCATTTCTTCCCGTGGGTGTCATAGAAGGCGACTAAGGGACTTACTAGAGAATGGGCAGCAGTGTTCTCTATGCATTTTACCACCATAATGCGATCGCCAACCCGTCTGCCAAGCGTGGCGATTATGGCAAAACCCCCGTTTGGGGGAGGCTATGTCCAGCAGTGGATGTCTTTGAGCTGAAATGATGACACCAATTCTTACTTTGTACATAAATAAACGAACAAAAAATCACAAAATCAACACTCCATCGCAACTTTAACAAACAATCTAAACTTTCGGGACGGAATGTAAATTCGGGCGATTTTTTCACGAAATAAAAAAAGCAAAGTGACCCATACATCCCTGATACGAGGGTATCGTACGTGGGTAAGTCCGGGTGCTAAGCCGTAAATTGTCCAACGGGAGGCCCCGTACGTGTTTGCATAGCCTAGCCCTCGCTGAAATAGATTATGCGCGGAATAAAAATGGAGATTACTTGACTCGTGCTTAACTCCGATTATTGTGCAGTTAGCGACAATTTTTCGTTTTGAATAACAACATTTTAGAAAAGAGTGGAAAATGGTAATGTTTTTTTCATGTTTTACACATGTTTTCCCTAAGCGGTTTGTAAACGAGTTTGCGTTGTAAATATTTTATGATATTAGAAAACGAAAAGATGAACGTTGTGAATAAAATTATTTATTCACTCATTTCCTTCGAAAACATTTCAATTGTGTTCATCAAATAAAACAAACAAAAAGGTCTCCGATAGCAGTCATATTGGATTATTAACAAATGTGTGTATTAAAGCTAGTGAGGGGCTAAGTAATAACAGCCGCAGCAAGCATAGCATAACCTGATCGGTCGACCCGATCGATCAGGTTAAGCTACGCTTGCCGCGGATGGTCCGTGGATCGGTGACTGTCTGTAAATACCAAATCAGAAAGGCACGTTGAGCCGTTGGTCTCGGCTGTCAATTTTGGATCATTGATAGTCGTAACGGGCCGTCAGAAGCGCGAAAGTCTGACAACCAGTGTTACCAAGGGGTATCGTGTTACCCAGTAACGGGGTTGTGGAGGTCAGATAGGCAGACGTTACATGTAAAATACTGGTATTCAGCTGTATTCGGTAAGACTAGAAGCCGACCTCGATAATGTTAGGAAAAGGCTCGGCAGATGATGATGTGTATTGAAGTTAGTAAACACTCAACACACAACATTAACCTCATAAACACCATAATAGCACATTTAACAACATTATTTACATTTTTACCCGACACATTACACACCCGTACTCCTCACTATCAAAGTAAAACCTTCCCTACAGTAAAGTTAAGAAGTTCAAAGTCGTCTGCAGCCGACAGCCGCTAACTATGCTATCACTACACTCTATGTACTTTTAATTGTTCGCGAAACTAGCTATCACCGGATATTGCCTCCATGTTTCACACACACTCGGTAAACTTATGAGGACTTGGCTTCAAGTGCAGCGCGAGACTTGGAGAAAATTGAAAACATGTGTTCGGTATTTGTAGAATTTCTAACGCAAGTATTTTCGGTAAGATTTTGTCGTAGTACTCAGTACCTACGTGAAGTCGTACAGTATCATGGTGACGAATTGCCACAGGGTCTCTACGTTGCTATAGAATGGAGGTTAAGGTATCGACTTCTCGAGAATGAAGTTGTAGATTCGAATAAAACTAATGGGACATTTTAAACTTTCAAAATGTAGGATACCTAAAGGCGTGTCCCACTTGTACTGTTCGGTATTAATCGAATATATACCATTATGAGTGCTTCAGGTCGACAATGTTGCTTTATAAATACTGTCGAAAATATGTAACACGTCTTATATCAAAATGTAAACATAGTTGGTTTTATATGTAAGTCATTTTCTAATTCGATCTTAGACATCACTAACTGATGGTCATCGGTATAAAAAAAGAACAATTAAGCATAAACAATAACCGCCTATTTATGTTCCTTTTGCTAGGAGATAGGCCTCCTTTCTTAGTGATGGAGTGAGCTGTATATTCCGTGTGACTCAGTACGGCTAAGAGCCAATAAACCGCCCATATTATTATACATTACATTATTTTATTTGGCATTATGGTATTCCATAATGCCAAATAAAAGTGTCATAGAAAATATAAAAGCAAAAGCGTGTTTACAATGGTTATTGAAGAAATTACAGCACAAAGCCATAAAATATGGCTTGGAATGCACTGTCGTAAATGATCGTTTATGAATTGGCTTCGCATGCGTTTAGCAAGTATACTTTATGGAAACATTTGAAACTATTGAGTTTGTTATTAGACTCACACACGTATTTGTCACTCGGTGAATGAACAGGAACTTTGACCATTATCGATTTTCGTGAATTCCAGCGACTGGGATCGCAATTAACTCGAACAGTGGACCCAGTCGCGTCGCGGGTCGTTAAGTTATAATATTTTCTTCGGGCAAGTTGAACCACCCGTAATTTAATTACAAAATCTATTGTTGAAGCCAAAAATAATACAGCTAAACGAAAAACTATTTACTCTTTGAATCGAAAACATCATTCACGTAAAAAAACAAAATCGTGTTGGTTACACTTTTATAACTCACAAAAACAAAAAAAACTTAACTCATTTCACGGAAAAAGAGTATAATTCATTTTCTCATACATTTTGGGTGACAGCTAGAAAACGTTTTATGCCTTTGAAGTACGAGGTTGTCATAACTTGGTCAGAGCTTACCAAACATAGAAATAATCGAACCCATTTAAAATAATCAACGTACTGTACAGTTGTAGATTTTTTCATAAGTTATTACATAAAGATTTTTTTGTTTGACTGTACTGTGTTTGGCTTAAACAATAGACGTTTTTATTCATTCACAGCTGGACCTAGTCGACAGAAGCAAAATATTAATTAAAGTGGATCCGGCGACTACGACCTCGGTTTCAATTAATTGCGGTCCCAGTCGCCGATATCCTCGATTCTTCAACCACGAAAATTATCGATGTTATCAATTCGTAAAGAATTCAAGGGCAGCTCTTGAGTAGCCTTTCGAGACTTTTTGCTGGGTGTTGGCGAATCGGCCAAGCTAGATGGAGTGCTGCCTCAGTTTGTTTTAGTTCCAACTCAGCGTGTTGAAATAGGTAGGTACTCTTCCTGGCTTACACATTTGAATGATCGAAGTCTGAAGCAAGGTCAGCGCACACGTGCCTCCGGCGACAACCATCGGTATTTATCGCTTCTTGTGGCGGTGTTGAGAACTGCTTAAGCAAATGGCCGTCGGTCACAGTGCCAAACGTGTGCGACGAATCCATACAAATCGTATAAAAAGCATGTAAACTGCTTATCACCGGACTACCGGTGGTTCCCTTGTGCCAAGCCTAACTTACACAGATATTCCAAAAATAGGAAGGTAAGTGCCTCACAAATTGGATATGTGCCCGAATAAAATGTGAATTGAAAAATCTAATCACGATCGGGCTAGTTCGTTCCATGCCCTCGTCAACCTATGCCTTCCGAATGCATGCGGGATGCACTCAGGCGGTATTTTATTGGATCACTTGACAGTTGACAGTTCTATTTGCTATTCATTGAAAACGGGAACGTGCTAGCGGAACCATAACGGGTACCTACTATGAGTAACCAATGTTACTCTTTATAACATCAGCTGACAGTGAAAGTCCCGTCAAATTTGGTCCCGTTATATAGGTGATTAACCGGAACCGATACAATTTTTGTCTGTATCTGTCTATCTGTCTGATTACAGAGAGACACAGAGAAGGATGTGATGTTTTATTTGTATGTCTGTATAGGTAGATTATCATTAATTTATGTGAAATAAAAAGCAATCCTTTCAGTACCTGAACATTTTATCTAATTAGACAGCAAGTAAGACAAGTATCCGATTGATGATCAACTTCGATATAATCAATAGGCACCTATGTAAATTGGCTTTTCTGAAATTGGTCATAATAAAAATAACAAAAAATTGTTCATTCGACTCTGAACATCGAAGTAGATCAGCGTCATGCGAAATAACTCAAACCGCCCGATTGAATCGTTACTTAATAACAGACTGGACAAAGAAGTCCGAAGAATAGTTCAACCATTCAACATAATGTTTATTGCAGTCTTCTCATCAAAATACAAAATAAAAGATAATTATATTACTACGTGTGAAAAGAAATATCCCATATTACTGTTCTTTATCATAACATTTTTTTATATTTTGAGTGTTTATCGTATGGTAACCGATACACACAGTGATTTTGAGGAATTTGAAAAACACATTATCTCAATTATATTTTTTTGGTGGTTGGTCACTGTCTGTTTCCTTATTTACATTATTTTAATAATTTATAACATAGCTCTCAGCTGCAGTCACATTTCCCTTATTTTGAGGATCCAAGAAATTCATAGAAGTATCAATATTTGTAAGAGTTACCGAAATTATACTATTTGTAATTGGATCTTATGTTTTACTATTTACTGTTTTACTATTTTGGCAGCTATAATTTTGTATACGGTAAAGCGTTCGTTTTATTTTGTTGAATTTTGCGGTGAATTAACGATTATTCAATATGATTTAAATTTAATTTACGGTATTCGTCTTATAACATTGTTGACAAAGTATCTCAAAGAATGGGTTAAAAGTATTTCAGTGAAAAGTGATGAAGAACACAATGACGAATACTATGTCAAATTGTTTGAAACATATGAACATATTTTAGAAGCTTACAAAATGTATATTAAATGTTTTCGAGTTTTAGTAAGTCAGCTTTCTTATATTTGCACAAATATGGAACAATAAACCCATTCGCTTCGTAGACATGTAAACGATTTCTTTTTTAGATGTTACACCGAATATTGGACACGTTCCTTCGTTGTTTATGTTATGTGCAGATATACTTAATGCGTACTCAACCACCGTCAGCGTCGCATCACACAGTAAGTTGTAATTTTCTTTTAGCCGATTTCAAATAAAAACTCGGCGCCTTACTTATTACCACCTACTGTAATGGATAAGTCTTTTCTTTGCTAGCCCTGTTGCATTAACTGTGCTTTATATTATCAATATTTAGTCGTAATTTTTTTGGAGTATAGAAGGATCGTAGTAGGTAGGCAGAAACTACAGAACACCACATGACGTGTTCTGTAGTTTCTGCCTACCCCCGTGAGGAAAAGTTTACGTATATGTATATGTATTTTGACGTGACAACGTCTTATAAATTGGTTTGCCGGGTGACACTTCAAGAAACTGCGTTACGCTCCGCTCACGTTATGCGCTCACAATGAGAGCGAGTGAGAGGCACGCGTTCCTTCCACTCGGGCATGGTTAGCCCGCCTAAGAGCGAGAGAGACAGACATAAAAAGTGCAAGTTATTGTATGTATATTTGTATATAAATACGTATGTATGTGTAAAGGTAAAAATAAAATTTTGTTAATATGAAATTCAGTGCGAGATTCTTTGTATAAATTAATGTTTTAAATATAATTCTTTGTATAAATAAATGTTTTAAATTGTTACTATTATTTCATCCTTCTTCCTACTATACGAATGAATATTCACATTAAAATTATTTTACCACTCAAAGTCGTTGTCACGTAAAACTTTCGCCCGTATACCGACTTTACAGGCAACCAATTTTTTTTACCCTTATGCCAATTTATATGGTGTCGGAACATTCATACTTACTTCTCTGTTAGTGGTCATCTCTGTAGGAAACCCCTTTCCAGCCGTATTATCTTTCACTGAGTCCATCCATCTTGTGTTACGTATATCAGTATGCAATATCTTTACTTTTACTTTTTTTCTTCACCATTCAAACATTTTTATTTTCAAGTTCCAAATGATTTATTTTGTTTCAACTAAATCTTAAATTTTGTATACAAAAACTTAGCAACTGTTGTATTGTAAGTATTTAAATAAAATTACAAGGGCAGCACTCATTTTATGAATCTGATTCTATACACAAATGCCCCTGCGCTGAGACACGCCTCCACGTCAAGGCGACCAATAGGGAGATATCTCCCAAAGAGATCACCAGACGAACGAAATGCCTCAACCCAGGTGCACATACATCTTCAGCTATAGTTTTCAGGATGCTGTTGTGAATCCCCCGCACCCTTTCATAAGTGACACGACATTTTTCCGAACGACATCATCATACCGTCAGTATGAGCTTGCGTGAACATCTCAGAGGCACTGAAATTTTGTCAATTTTGTTTTTTCTTTATAGTTCTCTACGACTTTGAGTATTCTAGTAGCTGTTGATTCTAAAGTTCCTGTCTTTTTCTTTTTCTTTTCTTTATTTTCGGAAGGCTTACAGACTAATAACATTATAATAATAATAATATTAAACTAAATTGCTAATAACAAGCCCCCATAGATAAATTTAAAATTATTACTCCCTTGTAGTCAAAGCTTATAAGCAAATAAATGATTTTTATTATTTTTACATAACAGCTTAAAGTTGGTTAATTTCTTACAATAGTTCGTTGTTAAAATTTGAAGCTAATTTGGACAGTAATTGTTCAAGTGCCGGCAGGTGCCTCTTTTACAAAAAAAAAACTACGACTGGCTCTGTGAAAGTATGCATTACGCCTATAATTAGTGTTTGCATAAGGTACTTGTAGAAGTGGTCGCTGTCGCAGCCCCATCTGATTAGTGCGTATCATTAATCTTGAAACAAGTTCAGGACAGTCAATTGAACCGTTTGCGATATTAATCAAATAACATATTTCATCTATATGACGTCTACGGTCAAGCGGTAGAACATGGTACCTTCTACATCGGTGAGTGTAATCAACAGATACTTGATTCGCCCTGTAATCTAGATACATAAGAAATTTTCTCTGTACGCCCTCAATACGAGACTTGTAGATCCCGTACTGAGGGTTCCAGACTTGTGACGCATATTCAAGGTGGCTGTGTACGAACGAACAATACAAGACTTTGATCGGTTTTAGTGATCGGAAACATACCGAGGTCCTCATTATGAAACCAAGTGCTCTCGACGCTTTATTTACTATGCTATCAATATGCTGATCGAAGAGTAGCTTGCTGTCTTGCATAACCCCAAGATCCCTTATACTATTTACTTTGCCTATTATGATATTGTATAATTTATATGTGGAGTCAATTATCGACTTCTGGCGCGTAAAAATCATGTGAAAACATTTTAAAACATTCAAATCTAGCCTGTTACATCTACAGTATTCTTCAAATCGATTCAAATCAGCTTGCAACAGGTGCGTATCAGATATGTTTCGGATAGTTTTGTGAATCTTCATGTCGTCAGCATAAAGTAAAATATAACAATTTTTAAAACAATGCTTCACATCAGCAATAAAGAGAGTAAATAATAGGGACCCTAGAATAGAACCCTGGGGAACTCCAGAGGGCACAGAATACCATCCAGATGTGTACCCCT
Source organism: Polymixis lichenea (assembly GCA_949091785.1). Lineage (NCBI taxonomy): Eukaryota > Metazoa > Arthropoda > Insecta > Lepidoptera > Noctuidae > Polymixis > Polymixis lichenea. Next base: position 18,162,159 of record OX420950.1, read on the forward strand.
GAAGCACCACAGCCTGCGTTCTATTATCAATATAAGAGGAGAACCAACGATACAAATCTCCGTGTATTCCGGCCTTTAACAGCTTTTCTATGAGAAGTGCGTGGTCAATACGATCAAAGCATTTACTGTAATCAGTAAAAATGACGTCAACTTGTGCAAGTTGTTCCATACCCTCTGATACAAATTCATGGGACAAGATTAAGTTAGATGTAGTGGAACGCTTCCTGAGAAAACCGTGCTGCTCATCACCAAAGTTGCATTTCATAGCATCGTATACCTGAGTAAACACAATGCGTTCTAGGATTTTGGAGAACAGACATGTCTTAGATATTGGTCGATAATTAGAGATATCCGACTTTTTACCTTTTTTGAAAACAGGAGTAACGAACGCTGACTTCCAGATCTTCGGAACTATGCCTTTTGAAAGTGATCGCCTGAATAAAATACACAGTGGCACAGCCAGGCTGTCGGCACAGTTAACAATAAATACTGGAGATATGTGATCAGGACCACCAGATTTGGAACAAAGGGAAGATTTTGGATAACTTGCGAATGAGACACACCTATTGAGCCGATGCATGACACATTATGATCAACGCTAATGCTACTGGAGGTAGTGGGAACAGGATCGGGTTCCTGGAAAGTTGAATGGAAATAGGCCGCAAACAAATTACTTATCTCCTCACCTGTACTTGCGGTCTGGTCACCATAATGCATTACTTTTGGATAAGTACCAGAGTTTCTTTTGCTCTTGACATACGACCAAAACGATTTCGGGTTCTCAATGATCGACGATTCAATTCTATCCATGTATGTATTGAAACATGTTTTCTCCAAGTTAACTGCTCTATTCCGTAAAATAGAAAAAGTGTAAAAATCTGACATATTACCGTACGTTTTGAACTTGCGATGATATTTATGTTTCTCTTTTAGTACTTTGACCAAAGCCGAATCATACCAAGGCGGATATGATGACTGTCTAACTGTCTTAATTGGTATATACTTATCTCTAAGCTCATACAATTTATTATAAAAGAGTTCGACAGCACGATCCAACGAATTATCAAATAAAAACTCATTCCAATTGATTTGGTCGAGTTCGGATTTAACAGCCGCATAGTCGCCCCTAGAAAATACATACTTCGTAGTCAATTTATCAGTCAATTTGTGAATCTCAACAAAGTCAGCAGTGATCATTAATGGTTTATGATGGAGGTCCACCGGTAATGCTAAAAGAAAGTTTCTGCCTACCCCCATGAGGAAAAGCTTGCGTATGTGTGTACTTTTTTGCCCTTCTCCCAATTATTATTTGGAGTCGGAGCATGTCTTCTTTCATACTTACTTCTCTATTAGTGGTCATTTCTGTAGCTACCCCCTATCCAGCCATATAATCTTTAACTCAGTCCATCCATCTTGTGTTAGGTATATCAATATGCAATATATCTTTACTTTTCCTTCTATTTTCTACACCATTCAAACACTTTTTTTTTTACAAATTCAAAATTATTTAATTTGGATTAACTAAATCCAAGGGTTAGTACACGAATTTGGAAACTTTTAGACGTTAGTACTTAAATAAAATTACAAGAGTAGCACTCATCATATGCATCTAATTTATACAAATGCCCCTGCGCTGAGACACTCCGCCCCGGCAAGATGACCAATAGGTGGATATCTCCCAAAGAGATCACCAGACGAACGAAATGCCTCAACGCAGGTGCACATACATCTTCAACTATAGTTCTCAGGATGCTGTTGTGATTTCCATGCACCGTGCTTATAAGTGCCACGACCTTTTCCGAATGACATCATGATACCGTCAGTATAAACGTGCGCTAACGTCTCAGAGGCACTGCAACTTTATCAATTTTGTTTTTTCTTTATAGTTCTCTACGATTTTGAGTATTCTAGTAGCTGCATGGATTCTAAAGTTCCTGTCGCTAATAATGATAACTTGTTGGCAATGTGAGAAGTTCTATATATCTGTGGAGGATGCCGAAGTGGCGTGTATACAGCGTGTGATGGATACAAACTGTCCCAGTAAGATTTAAAGATTTGATTACGATTATCAATCTAACTTTCTGGTACCATTTTGATTTTTGAGTACTCAATTTATATATTTATTTTATGAAACAAACTATACTAAAATATCTTACTGCGCATAAAGATGGTGCTGCATCTGGTAAGACTAGAAGCGGACCCCAATGTTGTTGGGAATAGGCTACGCCAGATGATGATAAAAACAGCAAAGGTTCTTTAGAACCCTCGTGATGAAATTTTCTTCAATAATTATTCGGAATTCATGGAAATGCGCATAAAAGCGAACTTCCAAAAAAAAAATGTTTCACCTTTTGCTTTTTTTACAGGGAGTGTCAACCATCTCTGCAAGCGTGTGCTACAAGTAAACCGGACCTTCAGTAAGATGACAGCATGTGGGATGTTTACTGTAGACGCCAATCTGCCGATGCCTCTGATGGGAGTCGTGACTCAGTACATTATTGTGCTACTTCAGTTTACTTTTTTGTAATATTACTATTTCTGAGGAATACAATTACTTAAATGATTACTTCAATATGATTACTTTTAATGTCATTATACTAAGATTACCCTTTTCCTCTCCTCTCTCAAACCCTGCAAGCCATTCGATTTATGGGAAAATAGCTTCTGCCCGCGACTTAAATTTCGCCCTCCAAGTACCCGCGTCACATCGTATCGCCCAGCCGCACTATTAGGTACTTTTCGTAATCGTTTAGTGTCCTTTCTGACTTTGTTCTGTTTGCTGTTAAGTAGCTTGCAACCTTCTTTATGAATTGCGTTATCCAATACACATGATTTTTTTAAAATCCTACTGGTAGTTCTAGAGGCTAGTACGTTCTATCAAACAAACTGTTAAGTTTGAAAATTATCATTTACATTGTTTCTGAGTTGTTTCTTAAGAGTAAAATAGGTACATACTTTACATGGGAGAGTTTCATAGTTTGGTTTTGGCATTTCTAGAGAATGCCATATCAGCATATAATGTTCCCACTGCTGGGATACAACCCTCCTCTCAGTGACAGGGAGAGGGCTTTATTCAACCACGCGGGCCCGGTGCCGATTGGTAGATGTCATATATATTCGAGTTTTTGATTCTAGAACATGCCGGTTTCCTCACAGTATTTTCCATCACAATCACCATTCCAAAGAAAAAGTGGTCAGGAAAAAAAAACACGAAGTTAAGTGCCTGTCCGTGTTCGAACCTGCAACCTACAACTCATAAGTTGTGGCCGTTACCACTGGGCCACCACTACAATGTTATGCATGCACAGACAAAGAACAGGTTACATCCAGTTAATCGATAACGACACAGAATTGGCTAGTCATGACCAAACGAAGATCACAGACGTCAGTGAAATGGTTCATTGAAATCACAATATAGACATTATCCAGTAAAACATAAACGTAAACGTATTGGCGTATTTACACCAATATGTTCCTTGTGATGCCGGACGTAAAGAATGTGTGTGTGTCATAGAAGGCGACTAAGAGACTTACTAGAGAATGGGCAACAGCGTTCTCTATGCATTTTACCTTTGGGGGGAGGCTATGTCCAGCAGTGGATGTCTTTCGCCTGAAATGATGACACCAATTCTTACTTTGTTCACAAACAAACGAACATAAAATCACAAAATCAACACTCCATTGCCATTTAACAAACAATCTAAACTTTCGGGACGGAATGTAAATTCGGGCGATTTTTTTCACGAAATAAAAAAGCAAAGTGACCCATACATCCCTGATACGAGGGTACCGTACGTGGGTAAGTCCGGGTGCTAAGCAGTAAATTGACCAACGGGAGGCCCCGTACGTGTTTGCACAGCCTAGCCCTAGCTGAAACAGATTATGTGCGGAATAAAAATGGAGATTACTTGACACGTGCTTAACTCCGATTATTGTGCAATTAGCGACAATTTTTCGTTTTGAACAACAACATTTTAGAAAAGGTTGGAAAATGGTAATGTTTTTTTCATGTTTTACACATGTTTTCCCTAAGCGGGTTGTAAACGAGTCTGCGAAGTAAACATTTTATGATATTAGAATACGAAAAGATGAACGTTATGAATAAAATGATTTATTCACTCATTTCCTTCGAAAACATTTCAATTACGTTCATCAAGTAAAACAAACAAAAAGTTCTCCGATAGCAGTCATATTGGATTATTAACAAATATGTGTATTAAAGCTAGTGAGGGGCTAAGTAATAACAACCGCAGCAAGCGTAGCATAACCTGATCGGTCGACCCGATCGATCAGGTTAAGCTACGCTTGCCGCGGTTGGTCCGTGGATCGGCGACTGTCTGTAAATACCAAATCAGTAAGGCACGTTGAGCCGTTGGTCTCGGCTGTCAATTGTGGATCAGTGATAGTCGTAACGGGTCCTCAGAAGCGCGAAAGTCTGACAACCTTTGTTACCAAGGGGTATCGTGTTACCCAGTAACTGGGTTGTGGAGGTCAGATATGCAGACGTTACATGTAAAATACTGGTATTCAGCTGCATTCGGTAAGACTAGAAGCCAGCCGACCTCGATATAGTTGGGAAAAGGCTAGGCAGATGATGAAGTGTATTGAAGTTAGTAAACACTCAACACACGACATAAACATTATAAACACCATAATAGCACATTTAACAACAATATTTACATTTTTACCCGACACATTACACACCCTACTCCTCACTATCAAAGTAAAACCTTTCCTACAGTAAAGTTAAGAAGTTCAAAGTTGTCTGCAGCCGACAGCCGCTAACTATGCTATCACTACACTCTATGTACTTTTAATTGTTCGCGAAAATAGCTATCACCGGATATTGCTTCCATGTTTCACACACACTCGGTAAACTTATGAGGACTTGGCTTCAAGTGCAGCGCGAGACTTGGAGAAAATTGAAAACATGTATTGTGTTCGGTATTTGTAGAATTACTAACGCAAGTATTTTCGTGAAGATTTTGTCGTAGTACTTAGTACCTACGTGAAGTCGGTTACAGTATCATGGTGACGAATTGCCACAGGGTCTATCTATGTTCTATGTTCTATGTTATGGGTTTGGTTTCCGCACTTAGTCCTTCAAGTGGACCATTGTGCGTGAGCCATGGCGGCCTTCGGTTTTTATTCCAGCCAGCCCACCTCCCTCCAGAAGTTGGCTATAACTCCTGGTCTGTTGAGAATATCCGTGTAACATTTGGGTGCCCCGAGGGTCTCTGTTCTAATCTGGGCTACGCTTGTGCATTCGAAAAGCACATGCGGTTTCCTCAGCCTCCAAGCAAGCCCTGCACAAGGGGCTGTCCGTTATGCCTATTGTGCAGAAGTGCTTGTTTAGCGGGCAGTGTCCTGTGATGGTACCAGTCACCAGACGCAGATCTTTTCTGTCCAGGCGTAACAGACGTCTGGTCAGCCTGCCATCCAAGGATGGCATTGCCTTCCTAGACTGCCTGCAGCCTTGTGTCTGGGTCCACCAGCTCTCCACTTGTGTGTGGGTGTATTCCTGAAGCCACCTGCGTAGTTGGTTGAAAGGGATGGGCACGATGGGTTCGGGACCACATACTGACGCGCTGGTTGCCCTCCTGGCCAGTTCGTCAGCAGCATCGTTGCTTAGTGATCCACTGTGTCCTTTTATCCATTGCAGTGTCACAGTGTTGCGGTTAGAAATTTTTACTTTTTCTAGTGCATTGTGACATTCTAGTGTTAAACTCGATGTAATGTATCTTTTCCCTAGGGATTGGAGAACTGAAGCACTGTCGGAGAATATACGTATGTGGGTGTCCGTGACCCCCCTGGCTTTTATGGCGTACGCCGCTTGTGTAATGCCCACACATTCCGCTTGGTATACGGTGTTGAACATTCCCAGCGGGCTGGATATATTTATGTTAAGATCTCGTGAGAAAACTCCGACTCCGGTTCCGGAGTCGGTTTTTGATCCGTCAGTGTAGACTCGTAGCTCCTTCGGGCCTGAGTGATCGTTTTGTTCTTCTGTGAGTACTACGTTTTAGTGTCTCTGGAAGTAGTGCAATTTCGGGGTTTTATCACAGGGTGATGCCATCATTGGTTGTCGTTTGATCGCATCTTCCTTAATGCGTGTGTGCTTAATTCTAGAGTCTTTGCCTAGGGTTCCTGCTATATCGAGCCTGAAGGCAGCCAGGGCCGCCTCCTCCCACACGATGAGGTGTAGAGGGGGCAGCCCCAGCATTGCCTGTAAGGCAGTGGTGGGTGTAGTTCTCATGCAGCTGGTGATTGCCACACAGGCGTACCGCTGCAGTTTTTCGAGGTCTTTTTGTGCTGTGCTCAAGTCTGTTCTGGGCCACCAGACTATTGAGCCGTATGTAATAATTGGTCGGATAACTGTGGTGTATAGCCAGTGGGTGACTCTGGGGCTAATACCCCAGTTCCTGCCAAGCATTCGCTTGCACTGCCACAGGGATATGCTGGCTTATGTAATGATGTAGTTGGTATGTTTTGCCCAATTCAGCTGTTTGTCCAAAAAGATGCCCAGGTAATTGGTTTCAGTTCATAGGCTTAGGGTAGAGCCAAACAGACGCGGGAGTTGTAGTTCCGCGAGTTTCCTCTTTTTTGTAAAGAGGATCAGTTCGGTTTTTGTGGGATTTACTGATAGTTGGTGCTTCCTGCACCAGTCTTCGACTATTTTCAAGGCTTGGCGCATGAGGTTGCAAAGGGTATTTTCATGGGTGCCATTTATTATTATGGTTAGATCATCGGCGTAGCCTACGGTAAAGTAACCTTTGTCATTCAGTGTTTTGATGAGGCTGTCTACGACCGGGTTCCATAGAAGCGGCGAGAGGATGCCCCCTTGTGGACAGCCCTTCGCTACTACTGCCCTTGTAGTGTCGTTCACGGTGACCTGTACACCTCTCAATTTGAGCATATTGGTGATCCACCCACTCAGAGTCGTGTCTATGTTGTGTCTGTCGAGGGCCATGCTAATGCTATTGAACGTGGTCTTGTCAAAAGCGCCCTCGATGTCAATAAAAGCAGCCAGTGCTGAGCATTTGTGGTCCACTGCGCATTCAATTTTTGATACCACGCTATGGAGTGCGGATTCTGTTGATCTGCCAGTGGAATATGCGTGCTGTTGTTTATGAAGTGGTTTTACCCGGAGAGGTCCGTCTCGGATATGCCTATCACAGAGTCTCTCGAGGGTTTTCAGTAGAAAGGATGTGAGGCTTATGGTATATATCTGTGTATTGTGTATAGTCTGGTTTGCCTGGTTTGGGTATGAAAATGACTTTCACTTCGCGCCACGCCAGGGGTATATATCTGAGTGCTATGCAGGTACGGTAGATCTTAACCAGGCATGGTGTCAAGCGGTCAACCCCCCACTGCAGTAAGGCTGGGAAGATACCGTCTAGTCCTGGGGACTTGTAGGGCTGAAAGTTGTTAATAGCCCACTTTACCCTGTCTTCTGTTACTATGCTATGGGCTCTGGACCAGTCACAGTCTGTAGGTGTCCATTCTGGCTCAGCTTCCCACGCCCTGTTCTCTAGGAGGTTGCAGCCTGGGAAGTGAGTCTCGAGAAGGACTTTACTGGTTTCATGATCGGTTAGTGTGTATGAGTTATTGGGATTTTTCAGCGCGCCAAGGCTTCGATCCTGATCGGTCGATAGGATTTTCCTTACTCTTGCGGCTTCATTGTTGTTTTCGATGGATTCGCAGAATTTCCGCCACGCCGCCCTTCTGGCAGTTCTTATCTGCTTTTTGTATGGGTATTGGGTTACTTTGTATTGCTCCCAGTCTTCCAGGAGCCTAGTGTTTTTTGCTCTATTGAATTGTTGTCTAAGTGTATGTCTGAGTTTACCCAATTCGGCGTTCCACCAGGGGTTCCGCACGCTGTTGTTTGGTGGTGCCCTTAGTTTGGAGCATGCGTGGTATGCTTCAACTCGGTATTCTGATAGTTTTGTCACGGTGTATTCCAGTTGTGTAGTGTCTCTTACGGTTACTTGTGCTAGGTGCCTTTCTAGTAGGGCCGCCAGAAGGCGTTTGTACTCGGGCACCTTTGTGCGTCGCGGGTTACGTTTTGGTTCTGGCTCCTTTGTGTGGGTGGCTAGTGTAAATCGGAGTTTTCTATGGTCTGAGCTGGAAGGCTCGTCCGATACGTGTCAGTTAGCGATGAGGTTTGTCGCGGTTTCTGTGGCGAGAGTTAGGTCGATGATTGTTTGTCCACGGACTGTGACCCAAGTGGGTTCAGAGCCTCGGTTAACAATGTTAAGGTTAGTAGGGAATAAATAGGTGGATAGTACCTCTCCTCTGGAGTTTGCTGAGTCACTGCCCCAGAGCGGGTGGTGGGCGTTGGAGTCGGTGCAGATGATCAGTTCCAGATTGGCGCGCTCGCAGTGTTGCACCAGGTCGGCCATCTCTTTTGGCGGGCAATTAACGTCCTCGCCTGGCATATACACCGAGGCCAGTACAACATCTGGAACGTCACATGCGGTCTGGAGCCTGACAGCTGTCAGGTCTCTGGAACAAAATTGAGTGAGTGGTGTGGTAGGGATTTCTTTGGGAATGCATACACAGGTTCGTGGTTTTTCTGCGCCGTGTGTATTAAGGATTATCTTACCTCCGATGTTGCCGAGGCCACAGATTCTGTTGTTCCTGATCTACGGCTCTTGGATCAGTGCGATGGTTCGGGACTTAACCTCCAAGGTCCTGCGTAAGCTAGCCGTGGCAGTCTGGCTGTGTTGGAGGTTGGTTTGGATGACATTAATGGGCGGTGACGACGGTGGAGTGGAGTTAGTCGGAGATGGATCCATCGGATAGTCTCTCCGCTACCTCCACTCTGAGCTGGTCTTCGTGTCCGTCGCCCGGCGACGAGGCAAGCAGTTGCTCGTTCCAGCCAGGCGATGAGGGGATATGGTGTCTTCGTCGTCGTCCATTGCCGCTCGGGCCATGACCTCCTCGAGCTGGGCAATGTCGGTGTCGTTCGTCTGTGTCGTTGTCAGTGCTGTCTTTTCGTCTGTGCTGTCGGTCTTTGTGTCACAGGGTAGGATCGTGGGCCAGAAGCGCACGTATATCGACCTCAAGAGGTACGATATCCGTCGCTCCCGGGCTTTCGGCTTCCTCCGGTGGCACACCTAGGGTCAAGTATGTCCCGTAGTTGTCGCCACCGACGGTAGTCGCCCTGTACAGTGACCACCTGGCGATGTCGTACCAAGTATTCTGACGAATCAGAATACTTTGGAGCCGGGCTATGTCACCCTTGTAACGGGGGACGAAAAGCGAGGCTCGGACACGGGTGGGCACGTCGGACTGTTTGAGTACCGTCAGTGTTAGGTCAGTGTTTTCAAGTTTGATCAGAGGTGCGTTTTGGGTCAGCCAGGTCAGGGCATATTCATCCTCGCACCACATCTGCACGGTGCCTTCCGCTACCCGTGGGTATCCGCGGAAGGCCGGGAGTGGTGCCGTTGGATCTGTGTCCATCAGTCGGGCTTCCAGGTCAGTCTTGACGTGCTCTGCCTCTTCCTTAGTCAGGTCTCGAGAGGGGGAAGGAAAGCAGATTGCTACGGCCAACCTCGCAGGAATATCCTTCGTGGCTCGCGCGTAGGTTCTCTGCTCCCCCTGAGCGGAATGGAACCTCACACGTTTGGCGTGCCCCTGTAGCGTACTCAGCGAAGCCGTATCGTCAGGGCGCTCCCTCTTCGCCGGCCCTGTACCACTTGGTCCAGGCTGCGGCTTGGAGGTGCCCGGCATGGTGTTAGTTGCCGGCTGCGCCTGTGCGTGTGCTGGTTTATACCGCCTACCTCTGTTCTGTTTAGGTCGAGGTCGGTCGAGGGTGTTGTCTGAGTTCTGGGGTCGGTTGGCGGTCCCGGCAGACTTTGACGCGTCCGGCCGCGTTTCGCGCTGGGTTTCCCCTTTGCGGACTAACGGTCGGTCGCACACAGGGTCTCTACGTTGCTATAGCATGGAGATTAAGGTATCGACTTCTCGAAAATGAAGTTTTAGATTCGAATAAAACTAATGGGACATTTTAAACTTTTAAAATGTAGGATACCTAAAGGCGTGTCCCACTTGTACTGTTCGGTATTAATCGAATATATACCATTGTGAGTAAGTGCTTCATTTCGACTTTGTTGCTTAATAAAAATACTGTCGAAAATATGTAACACGTCTTATATCAAAATGTAAACATAGTTGGTTTAATATGTAAGTCATTTTCTAAGTCGATCTTAAACATAACTGAATGAAGGTCATCGGTATAAAACCAGAACAATTAAGCATAAACGATAACCGCCTATTTATGTTCCTATTGCTAGGAAATAGGCCTCCATTCTTAGTGACGGAGTGAGCTGTATATCTCGCGTGATTCAGTACAGGTAAGAGCCAATAACCCGCCCATATGTTACCATAATGCCAAATAAAACTGTCATAGAAAATATAAAAGCAAAAGCGTGTTTACAATGGTTATTGATAAAATTACAGCAGAAAGCCGTAAAATATGGCTTGGAATGCACTGTCGTAAATGATCGTTTACGAATTGGCTTCGCATGCGTTTAGCAATTATACTTTATGGAAATATTTGAAACTATTGAGTTTGTCATTAGACACAAACTCATATTATATTGTCACTCGGTGAATGAACGGAACATGGACCAGTATCGATTTTCGAGAATTCCAGCGACTGGGATCGCAATTAACTCGAACAGTGGACCCAGTCGCCGGATCGTTAAGTTATAATATTTTCTTTGGGCGAGTTGAACCACCGGTAATTTAATTACAAAATCTATTGTTGAAGCCAAAAATAATACAGCTAAACGAAAAACTATTTACTCTTTGAATCGAAAACATCATTCATATAAAAAACAAAGTCGTGTTTACACCTTTATAACTCACAAAAACAAAAAAAACTTAACTCATTTCACGGAAAAAGAGTATATTTCATTTTCTCATACATTTTGGGTGACAGCTAGAAAACGTTTTATGCCTTTGAAGTACGAGGTTGTCATAACTTGGTTAGAGCTTACCAAACATAGGAATAATCGAAACCATTTAAAATAATCAACGTACTGTACAGTTGTAGATTTTTTCATAAGTAATTACTTAAACATTTTTTTTTTGTTTGACTGTACTGTGTTTGGCTTAAACAATAGACGTTTTTATTCATTCACAGCTGGTCCTAGTCGACAGAAGAAAAATATTAATTAAAGTGGATCCGGCGACTACGACCTCGGTTTCAATTAATTGCGGTCCCAGTCGCCGATATCCTCGATTTTTCAACCACGAAAATTATCGATGTTATCAATTCGTATAGAATTCAAGGGCAGCTCTTGAGTAGCTTTTCAAGAGTTTTTGCTGGGTGTTGGCGAATCGGCCAAGCTGGATGGAGTGCTGCCTCAGTTTGATTTAGTTCCAACTCAGCGTGTTGAAGTAGGTAGATACTCTTCCTGGCTTACACATATGAATGATCGAAGTCTGGTCAGCGCACACGTGGTGGACAACCATCGGTATTTGTCGCTTCTTGTGGCGTTGTTGAGAACTGCTTAAGCAAATGGCCGCCGGTCACAGTGCCAAACGTGTGCGACGAATCCATGCAAATCGTATAAACAGCATGTAAATTGTTTATCACCGGACTACCGGTGGTTCCCTTGTGCCAAGCCTAACTTACACAGATGTTCCAAAAACAGGAAGGCAAGTGCATCACAAATTGGACATGTGCCCGAATAAAATGTGAATTGAAAATTCTAATCACGATCGGGCTAGTTCGTTCCATGCCCTCGTCAACCGATGCCTTCCGAATGCATGCGGGATGCACTGAGGCGGTATTTTATTGGATTACTTGACAGTTGACAGTTCTATTTGCTATTCATTGAAAACGGGAACGTGCTAGCGGGACCATAATGGGTACTGTAGCGTAAATACGCTACGGTAAAAACCTTTTTGATTTCTAGTCCAACCTTTTCAATAAAAAATATTTTTTCTTCATAGCTTTTGATCAAATTTAAAATTCGAATCGAAAAAAATTGTCGAATGTTTTCTCTTGACAAAACCCTCACTACAGATTTGGGAGCCATTGACGGCGGCATGAATTCCGTTTAAGAAAATTTTCATTTTAATGTGACAAGATTTAAAAAGCAACGTTATTGTGTTGTGTGGTTAAACCAACCAGTTTAAGCTGTCGCCAAGTGCAAATAAGTGTTTCCTTCTGCATTTATTGGGTATGTATTCCGTCACCTTTCCTCTTTTCTGATCTATTTTTGTTGATTCCCCCCTTTCATCAAGGATTCTTGTGCCTGTGGTCTGAAGGCTCTTTTTCTTTGTCTTTAGACAAGCTACAGGCCGAGATTCGGTCTTCCCCACGGGCCTAATATCGGCGTGGTTACCCTTTGACCTACGTTGGCGTGCACCAGCCCTGAAAACCTGAGGCAGCTCGGCACGTGACGCGCTTCAAGAGTTGTAGCGTCGCTCCACTGCAGCCACGTAACCCCCGAAAGACCTTCCTATCTACCCGACCGCGCGCTCCACCACCGGTCTAGTTTCTCGGACTTCAAAAGCGTATCGAAAATCATTAGTTCATATTGTTTTTTTTTGTATTAGATTACTGTTTGTTTTTTTAGAAAGTATTAACATAGTCAATATTTCAGGTAATCCTTTAAAGACGCCCGGTTTCCCTTAATGTTATAACGTATAACAAACTTACTTTTGCGTACATCGGCCTTGCCATAACCGATTGCAATCGCTTGATAGGTCGTGTACCAAATAATTTACGTTTCCTTTTTTTCCTCTCTTTTAAATTCTCTTTTACAAGTCTCTCCGCATCAACCTCCCAAATCTATTTTTATTCTACAATTTTCACCCTTTTTATATATTTTTGTCTGTTGTTTTTGTACATTTTATATTTTTTTATTTTTCTCACCAAATTATACGTGTTAGTAGCAGTGTGTGTTTTTCACTTCAATTTTTTATGCTACAGTACCTACTATGATTAACCAATGTTACTCTTTATAACATCAACTGCCAGTTATATAGGTGATTAACCGGAACGGATACAATTTTTGTCTGTATCTGTCTATCTGTCTGTTTACAGAGAGACACAGACAAGGGTGTGAGGTTTTATTTGTATATCTGTATAGGTCGATTTTCATTAAGTTATGTCAAATAAAAAGCAATCCTTTCAGTACCTGAACATTTTATCTAATTAGACAGCAAGTAAGACAAGTATCTGATTGATGATCAACTTCGATACTATCAATAGGCACTTACGTAAATTGGCTTTTCTGAAATTGGTCATCATAAAAATAACGAAAAATTGTTCATTCGACTCTGAACATCGAAGTAGATCAGCGTCATGCGAAATAACTCAAACCGCCCGATTGAATCGTTACTTAATAACAGACTGGACAAAGAAGTCCGAAGAATAATTCAACCTTTCAACAAAATGTTAATTGCAGGCTTCTCATCAAAATACAAAATAAAAGATAATTATATAACTCCGGGTGAAAAGAAATATCCCATATTACTGTTTTTTATCATAAAATTTTTTTATATTTTGAGTGTTTATCGTATGGTAACCGATACACACAGTGATTTTGAGGAATTTGAAAAACACATTTTCTCAATTATCATTTTTTGGTGGTTGGTCACTGTCTGTTTCCTTAGTTACATTATTTTAATAATTTATAACATAGCTCTCAGTTGCAGTCACATTTCCCTTATTTTGAAGATCCAAGAAATTCATAGAAGGATCAATATTAGTAAGAGTTACCGAAATTATACTATTTGTAATTGGATCTTATGTTTTACTATTTATTGTTTTACTATTTTGGCAGCTACAATTTTGTATACGGTAAAGCGTTCGTTTTATTTTGTTGAATTTTGCGGTCAATTAATGATTATCCAATATGATTTAAATTTAATTTACGGTATTCGTCTTATTACATTGTTGACAAAGTATCTCAAAGAATGGGTTAAAAGTATTTCAGTGAAAAATGATGAAGAACACAATGACGAATACTATGTCAAATTGTTTGAGACATATGAACATATTTTAGAAGCTTACAAAATGTATATTAAATGTTTTCGAGTTTTAGTAAGTCAGCTATCTTATATTTGCACAAACAAGGAACAATAAATCCATTCGCTTCGTAGACATGTGAACGATTTCTTTTTTAGATGTTATACCGGATATTGGATACGTTCCTTCGTTGTTTATGTTTTGTGCACATGTACTTAATGCGTACTCAACCACCGTCAACGTCGCATCACACAGTAAGTTGTAATTTTCTTTTAGCCGATTTTAAATAAAAACTCGGCACCTTATTTTATTGCCACCTACTTCATCGGATTAGTCTTTTATTTGCTAGCCCTGTTGCATTAACTGTGCTTTAAATTATCAATATTTAGTCGTAATTTTTTTGGAGTATAGAAAGATCGTAGTGGGTAGGCAGAAACTACAGAACACCACATGTGTTCTGTAGTTTCTGCCTACCCCCGTGAGGAAAAGTTTATGTGTGTATGTATTTTTTTACCAATATGCCAATTTATATGGTGTCGGTGTCGGAATATGTCTTCATTCATACTTACTTCTCTATTAGTGGTCATCTCTGTCGGAAACCCCTTTCCAGCCATATTATCTATCACTCAGTCCATCCATCTTGTGTTACGTATATCAGTATGCAATATCTTTACTTTTACTTTTTTTCTTCACCATTCAAACATTTTTATTTTCAAGTTCCAAATGATTTATTTTGTTTCAACTAAATCTTAAATTTTGTATACAAAAACTTAGCAACTATTGTAAGTATTTAAATAAAATTACAAGGGCAGCACTCATTTTATGAATCTGATTCTATACACAAATGCCCCTGCGCTGAGACACGCCTCCACGTCAAGGCGACCAATAGGGAGATATCTCCCAAAGAGATCACCAGACGAACGAAATGCCTCAACCCAGGTGCACATACATCTTCAGCTATAGTTTTCAGGATGCTGTTGTGAATCCCCCGCACCCTTTCATAAGTGACACGACTTTTTTCCGAACGACATCATCATACCGTCAGTATGAGCTTGCGTGAACATCTCAGAGGCACTGAAATTTTGTCAATTTTGTTTTTTCTTTATAGTTCTCTACGACTTTGAGTATTCTAGTAGCTGTTGATTCTAAAGTTCCTGTCTTTTTCTTTTTCTTTTCTTTATTTTCCGAAGGCTTACAGACTAATAACATTATAATAATAATAATATTAAACTAAATTGCTAATAACAAGCCCCCATAGATAAATACAAAATTTTTACTCCCTTGTAGTCAAAGCTTATAAGCAAATAAATGATTTCTATTATTTTTAGATAACCCCTTAAAGTTGGTTAATTTCTTACAATAGTTCGTTGTTAAAATTTGAAGCTAATTTGGACAGTAATTGTTCAAGTGCCTCTTGTCCAAAAAATGGTTTTGCTAAGAGCTTTCTTAGTGTGCTTGCATTGGTGCAGAAAAGGTGGAAGGCATTGCTTGCAATGCCTTCTTCACAACAAATTTCGTTAAAACTACGACTGGCTCTGTGAAAGTATGCATTACGCCTATAATTAGTGTTTGCATAAGGTACTTGTAGAAGTGGTCGCTGTCGCAGCCCCATCTGATTAGTGCGTATCATTAATCTTGAAACAAGTTCAGGACAGTCAATTGAACCGTTTGCGATATTAATCAAATAACATATATCATCTATATGACGTCTACGGTCAAGCGGTAGAAAATGGTACCTTCTACATCGGTGAGTGTAATCAACAGATACTTGTTTCGCCCTGTAATCTAGATACATAAGAAATTTTCTCTGTACGCCCTCAATACGAGACTTGTAGATCCCGTACTGAGGGTTCCAGACTTGTGACGCATATTCAAGGTGGCTGTGTACGAACGAACAATACAAGACTTTGATCGGTTTTAGTGATCGGAAACATGCCGAGGTCCTCATTATGAAACCGAGTGCTCTCGACGCTTTATTTACTATGTTATCAATATGCTGATCGAAGAGTAGCTTGCTGTCTTGCATAACCCCAAGATCCCTAATACTATTTACTTTGCCTATAATGATATTGTATAATTTATATGTGGAGTCAATTATCGACTTCTGGCGCGTAAAAATCATGTGAAAACATTTTGAAACATTCAAATCTAGCCTGTTACATCTATAGTATTCTTCAAATCTATTCAAATCAGCTTGCAACAGGTGCGTATCAGATATGTTTCGGATAGTTTTGTGAATCTTCATGTCGTCAGCATAAAGTAAAATATAACAATTTTTAAAACAATGCTTCACATCAGCAATAAAGAGAGTAAATAATAGGGACCCTAGAATAGAACCCTGGGGAACTCCAGAGGGCACAGAATACCATCCAGATGTGTACCCCTGAAGTACCACAGCCTGCGTTCTATTATCAATATAAGAGAACCAACGATACAAATCTCCGTGTATACCGGCCTTTAATAGCTTTTCCATGAGAAGTGCGTGGTCAATACGATCAAAGCATTTACTGTAATCAGTAAAAATGACGTCAACTTGTGCACGTTGTTCCTTACCCTCTGATACAAATTCATGGGACAAGATTAAGTTAGATATAGTGGAACGCTTCCTGAGAAAACCGTGCTGCTCATCACCAAAGTTGCATTTCATAGCATCGTATACCTGAGTAAACACAATGGGTTCTAGGATTTTGGAGAACAGACATATCTTAGATATTGGTCGATAATTAGAGATATCCGACTTTTTACCTTTTTGAAAACAGGAGTAACGAACGCCGACTTCCAGATTTTCGGAACTATGCCTTTTGAAAGTGATCGCCTGAATAAAATACACAGTGGCACAGCCAGGCTGTCGGCACAGTTAACAATAAATACTGGAGGTATGTGATCAGGACCACCAGATTTGGAAAGGTCCAAGGTCTTTAGTAACTTTATAACTTGCGAATGAGACACACCTATTGAGCCGATGCATGACACATTATGATCAACGCTAATGCCACTGGAAGTAGTGGGAACAGGATCGGGTTCCTGGAAAGTTGAATGGAAATAGGCCGCAAACAAATTGCTTATCTCCTCACCTGTACTTGCGGTCTGGTCACCATAATGCATTACTTTTGGATAAGTACCAGAGTTTCTTTTGCTCTTGACATACGACCAAAAAGATTTCGGGTTCTCAATGATCGACGATTCAATTCTATCCATGTATGTATTGAAACATGTTTTCTCCAAGTTAACTGCTCTATTCCGTAAAATAAAAAAGAGTGAAAATCTGACATATTACCGTACGTTTTGAACTTGCGATGATATTTATGTTTCTCTTTTAGTACTTTGACCAAAGCCGAATCATACCAAGGCGGATATGATGACTGTCTAACTGTCTTAATTGGTATATACTTATCTCTAAGCTCATACAATTTATTATAAAAGAGTTCGACAGCACGATCCAACGAATTATCAAATAAAAACTCATTCCAATTGATTTGGTCGAGTTCGGATTTAACAGCCGCATAGTCGCCCCTAGAAAATACATACTTCGTAGTCAATTTATCAGTCAATTTGTGAATCTCAACAAAGTCAGTAGTGATCATTAATGGTTTATGATGGAGGTCCACCGGTAATTCTAAAAGAAAGTTTCTGCCTACCCCCATGAGGAAAAGCTTATGTATGTGTGTACTTTTTTGCCCTTCTCCCAATTATTATTTGGAGTCGGAGCATGTCTTCTTTCATACTTACTTCTCTATTAGTGGTCATTTCTGTAGGTACCCCCTATCCAGCCATATAATCTTTAACTCAGTCCATCCATCTTGTGTAAGGTATATCAATATGCAATATATCTTTACTTTTCCTTCTATTTTCTACACCATTCAAACACTTTTTTTTTTACAAATTCAAAATTATTTAATTTGGATTAACTAAATCCAAGGGTTAGTACACGAATTTGGAAACTTTTAGACGTTAGTACTTAAATAAAATTACAAGAGTAGCACTCATCATATGCATCTAATTTATACAAATGCCCCTGCGCTGAGACACTCCACCCCGGCAAGATGACCAATAGGTAGATATCTCCCAAAGAGATCACCAGACGAACGAAATGCCTCAACGCAGGTGCACATACATCTTCAATTATAGTTCTCAGGATGCTGTTGTGATTTCCATGCACCCTGCTTATAAGTGCCACGACTTTTTCCGAATGACATCATGATACCGTCAGTATAAACGTGCGCTAACGTCTCAGAGGCACTGCAACTTTATCAAATTTGTTTTTTCTTTATAGTTCTCTACGATTTTGAGTATTCTAGTAGCTGCATGGATTCTAAAGTTCCTGTCGCTAATAATGATAACTTGTTGGCAATGTGAGAAGTTTTATATATCTGTGGAGGATGCCGAAGTGGCGTGTATACAGCGTGTGATGGATACAAACTGTCCCAGTAAGATTTAAAGATTTGATTACGATTATCAATCTAACTTTCTGGTACCATTTTGATATTTGCGTACTTAATTTATATATTTATTTTATGAAACAAACTATACTAAAATATCTTACTGCGCATAAAGATGGTGCTGCATCTGGTAAGACTAGTAGCGGACCCCAATGTTGTTGGGAATAGGCTACGCCAGATGATGATAAAAACAGCAAAGGTTCTTTAGAACCCTCGTGATGAAATTTTCTTCAATAATTATTCGGAATTCATGGAGATGCGCATAAAAGCGAACTTCCAAAAAAAAATGTTTCACCTTTTGATTTTTTTACAGGTAGTGTCAACCATCTATGCAAGCATGTGCTACAAGTAAACCGGACCTTCAGTAAGATGACAGCATGTGGGATGTTTACTGTAGACGCCAATCTGCCGCTGCCTCTGATGGGAGTCGTGACTCAGTACATTGTTGTGCTACTTCAGTTTACTTTTTTGTAATATTACTATTTCTGAGGAATACAATTACTTAAATGATTACTTCAATATGATTACTTTTAATGTCATTATACTAAGATTACCCTTTTCCTCTCCTCTCTCAAACCCTGCAAGCCATTCGATTTATGAGAAACTAGCTTCTGCCCGCAACTTAAATTTCGCCCTCCAAGTACCCGCGTCACATCGTATCGCCCAGCCGCACTATTAGGTACTTTTCGTTATCGTTTAGTGTCCTTTCTGACTTTGTTCTGTTTGCTGTTAAGTAGCTTGCAACCTTCTTTATGAATTGCGTTATCCAATACACATGATTATTTTTTAATCCTACTGGTAGTTCTAGAGGCTAGTACGTTCTAACAAACAAACTCTTAAGTTTGAAAATTATCATTTATCATTGTTTCTGAGTTGTTTCTAAAGAGTTAAATAGCTACATACTTTACAGGACAGAGTTTCCAAGTTTGGTTTTGGCTAACGACGGCTATGAAAATACAGTCGAGAACGCAAAGGTAATTGAACCATTGCGTTCTCGACTGTATTTTCATAGCCGTAAAATAAAAAAATCGCAACAAGTAATTCGAGGACTGGTTTGTGCGACGAGAACTGTTTGAACCCAGGTTACCCAGTTACAGTGAAGTATCACACGGGCCGCGTTTTAAAATTAAAAAAAAAAAACAAAAAAAAATATCTACTTATTTTATTATTGATTCGTGTCGAGAATCATTAGCATAGTTACCTCCTTGAATTTGAGGAGGATGCAAAACGACACGTTGTATAGGCAAGTTTTTGATTCTAG
Source organism: Polymixis lichenea (assembly GCA_949091785.1). Classification (NCBI taxonomy): domain Eukaryota; kingdom Metazoa; phylum Arthropoda; class Insecta; order Lepidoptera; family Noctuidae; genus Polymixis; species Polymixis lichenea. The sequence continues at coordinate 18,181,852 of OX420950.1, forward strand.
AACAGTATTTTCCATCACAATCACCGTTCCAAAGAAAAAGTGGTGAGGAAAAAATTCGCACAAAGTGAAGCGCCTGTCTGTGTTCGAACCTACAACCTACAACTCATAAGTTGTGGCCGTTACCACTGGGCCACCACTACAATGTTATACATGCACAGACAAAGAACAGCTTACACCCAGTCAATCGATAACGACACACAATTGGCTAGTCATGACCAAAGGAAGATCACAGACGTCAGAGAAATGGTTCATTGAAATCACAATATATACATTATCCAGTAAAACTAAATACACCAATACGTTCCTTGTGATGGCGGACGTAAAGAATAGCACCATCCCATTTCTTCCCGTGGGTGTCATAGAAGGCGACTAAGAGACTTACTAGAGAATGAGCAGCAGCGTTCTCTATGCATTTTACCACCATAATGCGATCGCCAACCCGCCTGCCAAGCATGGCGATTAAGGCAAAACCCCCCTTTTGGGGGAGGCTATGTCCAGCAGTAGATGTCTTTCGGCTGAAATGATGACACCAATTCTTACTTTGTACACAAACAAACGAACATAAAATCACAAAATCAACACTCCATCGCAACTTTAACAAACAATCTAAACTTTCGGGACGGAATGTAAATGCGGGCGATTTTTTCATGAAATAAAAAAAGCAAAGTGACACATACATCCCTGATACGAGGGTATCGTACGTGGGTAAGTCCGGATGCTAAGCAGTAAATTGTCCAACGGGAGGCCCCGTACGTGTTTGCACAGCCTAGCCCTCGCTGAAACAGATTATGTGCGGAATAAAAATGGAGATTACTTGACACGTGCTTAACTCCGATTATTGTGTAGTTAACGACAATTTTTCGTTTTGAATAGCAACATTTTAGAAAAGGGTGGAAAATGGTAACGTTTTTTTCATGTTTTACACATGTTTTCCCTAAGCGGTTTGTAAACGAGTTTGCGTTGTAAACATTTTATGATATTAGAAAACGAAAAGATGAACGTTATGAATAAAATTATTTATTCACTCATTTCCTTGGAAAACGTTTCAATTACGGTCATCAAATAAAACAAACAAAAAGGTCTCCGATAGCAGTCATATTGGATTATTAACAAATATGTGTATTAAAGCTAGTGAGGGGCTAAGTAATAACAGCCGCAGCAAGCGTAGCATAACCTGATCGGTCGACCCGATCGATCAGGTTAAGCTACGCTTGCCGCGGATGGTCTGTGGATCGGCGACTGTCTGTTAATACCAAATCAGTAAGGCACGTTGAGCCGTTGGTCTCGGCTGTCAATTGTGGATCATTGATAGTCGTAATGGGTCCTCAGAAGCGCGGAAGTCTGACAACCAGTGTTACCAAGGGGTATCGTGTTACCCAGTAACGGGGTTTTGGAGGTCAGATAGGCAGACGTTACATGTAAAATACTGGTATTCAGCTGCATTCGGTAAGACTAGAAGCCGACCTCGATATAGTTGGGAAAAGGCTAGGCAGATGAAGATATGTATTGAAGTTAGTAAACACTCAACACACAACATAAACCTCATTAACACCATAATAGCACATTTAACAACATTATTTACATTTTTACCCGACACATTACACACCCTACTCCTCACTATCAAAGTAAAACCTTCCCTACAGTAAAGTTAAGTAGTTCAAAGTTGTCTGCAGCCGACAGCCGCTAACTATGCTGTCACTACACTCAATGTACTTTTAATTGTTCGCGAAAATAGCTATCACTGGATATTGCGTCCATGTTTCACACACACTCGGTAAACTTATGAGAACTTGGCTTCAAGTGCAGCGCGAGACTTGGAGAAAATTGAAAACATGTGTTCGGTATTTGTAGAATTTCTAACGCAAGTATTTTCGGTAAGATTTTGTCGTGGTACTTAGTACCTACGTGAAGTCGGTTACAGTATCATGGTGACGAATTGCCACATGGTCTCTACGTTGCTATAGCATGGAGGTTAAGGTATCAACTTCTCGAGATTTAAGTTGTAGATTCGAATAAAACTAATGGGACATTTTAAACTTTAAAAATGTAGGATACCTAAAGGCGTGTCCCACTTGTACTGTTCGGTATTAATCGAATATATACCATTGTGAGTAAGTGCTTCAGGTCGACTTTGATGCTAAATAAATACTGTCGAAAATATGTAACACGTCTTATATCAAAATGTAAACATAGTTGGTTTTATATGTAAGGCATTTTCTAAGTCGATCTTAGACATCACTAACTGATGGTCATCGGTATAAAACCAGAACAATTAAGCATAAACGATAACCACCTATTTATGTTCCTTTTGCTAGGAGATAGGCCTCCTTTCTTAGTGATGGAGTGAGCTGTATATTCCGTGTGACTCAGTACGGGTATGAGCCAATAACCAGCCCACATAATACCATAATGCCAAATAAAAGTGTCATAGAAAATATAAAAGCAAAAGCGTGTTTACAATGGTTATTGATAAAATTACAGCACAAAGCCATAAAATATGGCTTGGAATGCACTGTCGTAAATTATCGTTTATGAATTGGCTTCGCATGCGTTTAGCAAGTATACTTTATGGAAATATTTGAAACTATTGAGTTTGTCATTAGACTCACACACGTATTTGTCACTCGGTGAATGAACAGGAACTTTGACCAGTATCGATTTTCGAGAATTCCAGCGACTGGGATCGCAATTAACTCGAACAGTGGACCCAGTCGCCGGATCGTTAAGTTATAATATTTTCTTTGGGCGAGTTGAACCACCCGTAATTTAATTACAAAATCTATTGTTGAAGCCAAAAATAATACAGCTAAACGAAAAACTATTTACTCTTTGAATCGAAAACATCATTCATATAAAAAACAAAGTCGTGTTGGTTACACCTATAACTCACAAAAACAAAAAAAACTTAACTCACTTCACGGAAAAAGAGTATAATTCATTTTCTCATACATTTTGGGTGACAGCTAGAAAACGTTTTATGCCTTTGAAGTACGAGGTTGTCATAACTTGGTTAGAGCTTACCAAACATAGGAATAATCGAAACCATTTAAAATAATCAACGTACTGTACAGTTGTAGATTTTTTCATAAGTTATTACTTAAACATTTTTTTTTTGTTTGACTGTACTGTGTTTGGCTTAAACAATAGACGTTTTTATTCATTCACAGCTGGTCCTAGTCGACAGAAGAAAAATATTAATTAAAGTGGATCCGGCGACTACGACCTCGGTTTCAATTAATTGCGGTCCCAGTCGCCGATATCCTCGATTTTTCAACCACGAAAATTATCGATGTTATCAATTCGTATAGAATTCAAGGGCAGCTCTTGAGTAGCTTTTCAAGAGTTTTTGCTGGGTGTTGGCGAATCGGCCAAGCTGGATGGAGTGCTGCCTCAGTTTGATTTAGTTCCAACTCAGCGTGTTGAAGTAGGTAGATACTCTTCCTGGCTTACACATATGAATGATCGAAGTCTGGTCAGCGCACACGTGGTGGACAACCATCGGTATTTGTCGCTTCTTGTGGCGTTGTTGAGAACTGCTTAAGCAAATGGCCGCCGGTCACAGTGCCAAACGTGTGCGACGAATCCATGCAAATCGTATAAACAGCATGTAAATTGTTTATCACCGGACTACCGGTGGTTCCCTTGTGCCAAGCCTAACTTACACAGATGTTCCAAAAACAGGAAGGCAAGTGCATCACAAATTGGACATGTGCCCGAATAAAATGTGAATTGAAAATTCTAATCACGATCGGGCTAGTTCGTTCCATGCCCTCGTCAACCGATGCCTTCCGAATGCATGCGGGATGCACTGAGGCGGTATTTTATTGGATTACTTGACAGTTGACAGTTCTATTTGCTATTCATTGAAAACGGGAACGTGCTAGCGGGACCATAATGGGTACTGTAGCGTAAATCCGCTACGGTAAAAACCTTTTTGATTTCTAGTCCAACCTTTTCAATAAAAAATATTTTTTCTTCATAGCTTTTGATCAAATTTAAAATTCGAATCGAAAAAAATTGTCGAATGTTTTCTCTTGACAAAACCCTCACTACAGATTTGGGAGCCATTGACGGCGGCATGAATTCCGTTTAAGAAAATTTTCATTTTAATGTGACAAGATTTAAAAAGCAACGTTATTGTGTTGTGTGGTTAAACCAACCAGTTTAAGCTGTCGCCAAGTGCAAATAAGTGTTTCCTTCTGCATTTATTGGGTATGTATTCCGTCACCTTTCCTCTTTTCTGATCTATTTTTGTTGATTGCCCCCTTTCATCAAGGATTCTTGTGCCTGTGGTCTGAAGGCTCTTTTTCTTTGTCTTTAGACAAGCTACAGGCCGAGATTCGGTCTTCCCCACGGGCCTAATATCAGCGTGGTTACCCTTTGACCTACGTTGGCGTGCACCAGCCCTGAAAACCTGAGGCAGCTCGGCACGTGACGCGCTTCAAGAGTTGTAGCGTCGCTCCACTGCAGCCACGTAACCCCCGAAAGACCTTCCTATCTACCCGACCGCGCGCTCCACCACCGGTCTAGTTTCTCGGACTTCAAAAGCGTATCGAAAATCATTACTTCATAATGTTTTTTTTAGTATTAGATTACTGTTTGTTTTTTTAGAAAGTATTAACATAGTCAATATTTCAGGTAATCCTTTAAAGACGCCCGGTTTCCCTTAATGTTATAACGTATAACAAACTTACTTTTGCGTACATAGGCCTTGCCATAACCGATTGCAATCGCTTGATAGGTCGTGTACCAAATAATTTACGTTTCCTTTTTTTCCTCTCTTTTAAATTCTCTTTTACAAGTCTCTCCGCATCAACCTCCCAAATCTAATTTTATTCTACAATTTTCACCCTTTTTATATATTTTTGTCTGTTGTTTTTGTACATTTTATATTTTTTTATTTTTCTCACCAAATTATACGTGTTAGTAGCAGTGTGTGTTTTTCACTTCAATTTTTTATGCTACAGTACCTACTATGATTAACCAATGTTACTCTTTATAACATCAGCTGCCAGTTATATAGGTGATTAACCGGAACGGATACAATTTTTGTCTGTATCTGTCTATCTGTCTGTTTACAGAGAGACACAGACAAGGGTGTGAGGTTTTATTTGTATATCTGTATAGGTCGATTTTCATTAAGTTATGTCAAATAAAAAGCAATCCTTTCAGTACCTGAACATTTTATCTAATTAGACAGCAAGTAAGACAAGTATCCGATTGATGATCAACTTCGATACTATCAACAAAATGTTAATTGCAGGCTTCTCATCAAAATACAAAATAAAAGATAATTATATAACTCCGGGTGAAAAGAAATATCCCATATTACTGTTTTTTATCATAACATTTTTTTATATTTTGAGTGTTTATCGTATGGTAACCGATACACACAGTGATTTTGAGGAATTTGAAAAACACATTTTCTCAATTATCATTTTTTGGTGGTTGGTCACTGTCTGTTTCCTTAGTTACATTATTTTAATAATTTATAACATAGCTCTCAGTTGCAGTCACATTTCCCTTATTTTGAAGATCCAAGAAATTCATAGAAGGATCAATATTAGTAAGAGTTACCGAAATTATTCTATTTGTAATTGGATCTTATGTTTTACTATTTATTGTTTTACTATTTTGGCAGCTACAATTTTGTATACGGTAAAGCGTTCGTTTTATTTTGTTGAATTTTGCGGTCAATTAATGATTATCCAATATGATTTAAATTTAATTTACGGTATTCGTCTTATTACATTGTTGACAAAGTATCTCAAAGAATGGGTTAAAAGTATTTCAGTGAAAAATGATGAAGAACACAATGACGAATACTATGTCAAATTGTTTGAGACATATGAACATATTTTAGAAGCTTACAAAATGTATATTAAATGTTTTCGAGTTTTAGTAAGTCAGCTATCTTATATTTGCACAAATAAGGAACAATAAATCCATTCGCTTCGTAGACATGTGAACGATTTCTTTTTTAGATGTTATACCGGATATTGGAAACGTTCCTTCGTTGTTTATGTTTTGTGCAGATGTACTTAATGCGTACTCAACCACCGTCAACGTCGCATCACACAGTAAGTTGTAATTTTCTTTTAGCCGATTTTAAATAAAAACTCGGCACCTTATTTTATTGCCACCTACTTTATCGGATTAGTCTTTTATTTGCTAGCCCTGTTGCTTTAACTGTGCTTTATATTATCAATATTTAGTCGTAATTTTTTTGGAGTATAGAAAGATCGTAGTGGGTAGGCAGAAACTACAGAACACCACATGTGTTCTGTAGTTTCTGCCTACCCCCGTGAGGAAAAGTTTATGTATATATGTATTTTTTACCCATATGCCAATTTGTATGTTGTCGGAATATGTATTATAATAATAAAATAATAATAAATAAATTTTATTCAAAAAATAAAATTGGTAAAATACAGTACAAATCTTAGAAATAATATAGGTAGCACAAAGTATGATGCCTGTACTAGGATAAACCTGTATCACAGGCGGCATGAGTTCTTACTATTTATATTAGGACAACTGATTTCTTAACAATATTTAACTGAAGTTTTATGAATAGTGACATAGTTAGTTAATTTATTATGTTAGAATTTACTTAATCACTAATAATATTCATTCATACTTACTTCTCTGTTAGTGGTCATCTCTGTAGGAAACCCCTTTCCAGCCGCATTATCTTTCACTGAGTCCATCCATCTTGTGTTAGGTCATCTTGTGGTAGGTGTATGCAATATCTTTACTTTTACTTTTTTTCTTCACCATTCAAACATTTTTACTTTCCAAGTTCCAAATGATTTATTTTGTTTCAACGAAATCTAAAATTTTGTATACAAAAACTTAGCAACTATTGTAAGTATTTAAATAAAATTACAAGGGCAGCACTCATTTTATGAATCTGATTCTATACACAAATGCCCCTGCGCTGAGACACGCCTCCACGTCAAGGCGACCAATAGGGAGATATCTCCCAAAGAGATCACCAGACGAACGAAATGTCTCAACCCAGGTGTACATACATCTTCAGCTATAGTTTTCAGGATGCTGTTGTGAATCCTCCGCACCCTTTCATAAGTGACACGACTTTTTTCCGAACGACATCATCATACCGTCAGTATGAGCTTGCGTGAACATCTCAGAGGCACAGAAATTTTGTCAATTTTGTTTTTTCTTTATAGTTCTCTACGACTTTGAGTATTCTAGTAGCTGTTGATTCTAAAGTTCCTGTCTTTTTCTTTTTCTTTTCTTTATTTTCCGAAGGCTTACAGACTAATAACATTATAATAATAATAATATAAAACTAAATTGCTAATAACAAGCCCCCATAGATAAATACAAAATTATTACTCCCTTGTAGTCAAAGCTTATAAGCAAATAAATGATTTCTATTATTTTTAGATAACCCCTTAAAGTTGGTTAATTTCTTACAATAGTTCGTTGTTAAAATTTGAAGCTAATTTGGACAGTAATTGTTCAAGTGCCTCTTGTCCAAAAAATGGTTTTGCTAAGAGCTTTCTTAGTGTGCTTGCATTGGTGCAGAAAAGGTGGAAGGCATTGCTTGCAATGCCTTCTTCACAACAAATTTCGTTAAAACTACGACTGGCTCTGTGAAAGTATGCATTACGCCTATAATTAGTGTTTGCATAAGGTACTTGTAGAAGTGGTCGCTGTTGCAGCCCCATCTGATTAGTGCGTATCATTAATCTTGAAACAAGTTCAGGACAGTCAATTGAACCGTTTGCGATATTAATCAAATAACATATATCATCTATATGACGTCTACGGTCAAGCGGTAGAAAATGGTACCTTCTACATCTATGAGTGTAATCAACAGATACTTGTTTCGCCCTGTAATCTAGATACATAAGAAATTTTCTCTGTACGCCCTCAATACGAGACTTGTAGATCCCGTACTGAGGGTTCCAGACTTGTGACGCATATTCAAGGTGGCTGTGTACGAACGAACAATACAAGACTTTGATCGGTTTTAGTGATCGGAAACATGCCGAGGTCCTCATTATGAAACCAAGTGCTCTCGACGCTTTATTTACTATGCTATCAATATGCTGATCGAAGAGTAGCTTGCTGTCTTGCATAACCCCAAGATCCCTAATACTATTGACTTTGCCTATAATGATATTGTATAATTTATATGTGGAGTCAATTATCGACTTCTGCCGCGTAAAAATCATGTAAAAACAATTTGAAACATTCAAATCTAGCCTGTTACATCTACAGTATTCTTCAAATATATTCAAATCAGCTTGCAACAGGTGCGTATCAGATATGTTTCGGATAGTTTTGTGAATCTTCATGTCGTCAGCATAAAGTAAAATATAAAAAAATTTAAAACAATGCTTCACATCAGCAATAAAGAGAGTAAATAATAGGGACCCTAGAATAGAACCCTGGGGAACTCCAGAGGGCACAGAATACCATCCAGATGTGTACCCTTGAAGCACCACAGCCTGCGTTCTATTATCAATATAAGAGGAGAACCAACGATACAAATCTCCGTGTATTCCGGCCTTTAATAGCTTTTCCATGAGAAGTGCGTGGTCAATACGATCAAAGCATTTACTGTAATCCGTAAAAATGACGTCAACTTGTGCACGTTGTTCCATACCCTCTGATACAAATTCATGGGACAAGATTAAGTTAGATGTAGTGGAACGCTTCCTGAGAAAACCGTGCTGCTCATCACCAAAGTTGCATTTCATAGCATCGTATACCTGAGTAAACACAATGCGTTCTAGGATTTTGGAGAACAGACATATCTTAGATATTGGTCGATAATTAGAGATATCTGACTTTTTACCTTTTTTGAAAACAGGAGTAACGAACGCCGACTTCCAGATTTTCGGAACTATGCCTTTTGAAAGTGATCGCCTGAATAAAATACACAGTGGCACAGCCAGGCTGTCGGCACAGTTAACAATAAATACTGGAGGTATGTGATCAGGACCACCAGATTTGGAAAGGTCCAAGGTCTTTAGTAACTTTATAACTTGCGAATGAGACACACCTATTGAGCCGATGCATGACACATTATGATCAACGCTAATGCCACTGGAAGTAGTGGGAACAGGATCGGGTTCCTGGAAAGTTGAATGGAAATAGGCCGCAAACAAATTGCTTATCTCCTCACCTGTACTTGCGGTCTGGTCACCATAATGCATTACTTTTGGATAAGTACCAGAGTTTCTTTTGCTCTTGACATACGACCAAAAAGATTTCGGGTTCTCAATGATCGACGATTCAATTCTATCCATGTATGTATTGAAACATGTTTTCTCCAAGTTAACTGCTCTATTCCGTAAAATAAAAAAGAGTGAAAATCTGACATATTACCGTACGTTTTGAACTTGCGATGATATTTATGTTTCTCTTTTAGTACTTTGACCAAAGCCGAATCATACCAGGGCGGATATGATGACTGTCTAACTGTCTTAATTGGTATATACTTATCTCTAAGCTCATACAATTTATTATAAAAGAGTTCGACAGCACGATCCAACGAATTATCAAATAAAAACTCATTCCAATTGATTTGGTCGAGTTCGGATTTAACAGCCGCATAGTCGCCCCTAGAAAATACATACTTCGTAGTCAATTTATCAGTCAATTTGTGAATCTCAACAAAGTCAGCAGTGATCATTAATGGATTATGATGGAGGTCCACCGGTAATGCTAAAAGAAAGTTTCTGCCTACCCTCATGAGGAAAAGCTTATGTATGTGTGTACTTTTTTGCCCTTCTCCCAATTATTATTTGGAGTCGGAGCATGTCTTCTTTCATACTTACTTCTCTATTAGTGGTCATTTCTGTAGCTACCCCCTATCCAGCCATATAATCTTTAACTCAGTCCATCCATCTTGTGTTAGGTATATCAATATGCAATATATCTTTACTTTTCCTTCTATTTTCTACACCATTCAAACACTTTTTTTTTTACAAATTCAAAATTATTTAATTTGGATTAAATAAATCCAAGGGTTAGTACACGAATTTGGAAACTTTTAGACGTTAGTACTTAAATAAAATTACAAGAGTAGCACTCATCATATGCATCTAATTTATACAAATGCCCCTGCGCTGAGACACTCCACCCCGGCAAGATGACCAATAGGTAGATATCTCCCAAAGAGATCACCAGACGAACGAAATGCCTCAACGCAGGTGCACATACATCTTCAACTATAGTTCTCAGGATGCTGTTGTGATTTCCATGCACCCTGCTTATAAGTGCCACGACCTTTTCCGAATGACATCATGATACCGTCAGTATAAACGTGCGCTAACGTCTCAGAGGCACTGCAACTTTATCAAATTTGTTTTTTCTTTATAGTTCTCTACGATTTTGAGTATTCTAGTAGCTGCATGGATTCTAAAGTTCCTGTCGCTAATAATGATAACTTGTTGGCAATGTGAGAAGTTCTATATATCTGTGGAGGATGCCGAAGTGGCGTGTATACAGCGTGTGATGGATACAAACTGTCCCAGTAAGATTTAAAGATTTGATTACGATTATCAATCTAACTTTCTGGTACCATTTTGATATTTGCGTACTTAATTTATATATTTATTTTATGAAACAAACTATACTAAAATATCTTACTGCGCATAAAGATGGTGCTGCATCTGGTAAGACTAGTAGCGGACCCCAATGTTGTTGGGAATAGGCTACGCCAGATGATGATAAAAACAGCAAAGGTTCTTTAGAACCCTCGTGATGAAATTTTCTTCAATAATTATTCGGAATTCATGGAAATGCGCATAAAAGCGAACTTCCAAAAAAAATTGTTTCACCTTTTGCTTTTTTTACAGGTAGTGTCAACCATCTATGCAAGCATGTGCTACAAGTAAACCGGACCTTCAGTAAGATGACAGCATGTGGGATGTTTACTGTAGACGCCAATCTGCCGCTGCCTCTGATGGGAGTCGTGACTCAGTACATTATTGTGCTACTTCAGTTTACTTTTTTGTAATATTACTATTTCTGAGGAATACAATTACTTAAATGATTACTTCAATATGATTACTTTTAATGTCATTATACTAAGATTACCCTTTTCCTCTCCTCTCTCAAACCCTGCAAGCCATTGGATTTATGAGAAACTAGCTTCTGCCCGCAACTTAAATTTCGCCCTCCAAGTACCCGCGTCACATCGTATCGCCCAGCCGCACTATTAGGTACTTTTCGTTATCGTTTAGTGTCCTTTCTGACTTTTTTCTGTTTGCTGTTAAGTAGCTTGCAACCTTCTTTATGAATTGCGTTATCCAATACACATGATTATTTTTTAATCCTACTGGTAGTTCTAGAGGCTAGTACGTTCTAACAAACAAACTCTTAAGTTTGAAAATTATCATTTATCATTGTTTCTGAGTTGTTTCTAAAGAGTTAAATAGCTACATACTTTACAGGACAGAGTTTCCAAGTTTGGTTTTGGCTAACGACGGCTATGAAAATACAGTCGAGAACGCAAAGGTAATTGAACCATTGCGTTCTCGACTGTATTTTCATAGCCGTAAAATAAAAAAATCGCAACAAGTAATTCGAGGACTGGTTTGTGCGACGAGAACTGTTTGAACCCAGGTTACCCAGTTACAGTGAAGTATCACACGGGCCGCGTTTTAAAATTAAAAAAAAAAAACAAAAAAAAATATCTACTTATTTTATTATTGATTCGTGTCGAGAATCATTAGCATAGTTACCTCCTTGAATTTGAGGAGGATGCAAAACGACACGTTGTATAGGCAAGTTTTTGATTCTAGAACAGTATTTTCCATCACAATCACCGTTCCAAAGAAAAAGTGGTGAGGAAAAAATTCGCACAAAGTGAAGCGCCTGTCTGTGTTCGAACCTACAACCTACAACTCATAAGTTGTGGCCGTTACCACTGGGCCACCACTACAATGTTATACATGCACAGACAAAGAACAGCTTACACCCAGTCAATCGATAACGACACACAATTGGCTAGTCATGACCAAAGGAAGATCACAGACGTCAGAGAAATGGTTCATTGAAATCACAATATATACATTATCCAGTAAAACTAAATACACCAATACGTTCCTTGTGATGGCGGACGTAAAGAATAGCACCATCCCATTTCTTCCCGTGGGTGTCATAGAAGGCGACTAAGAGACTTACTAGAGAATGAGCAGCAGCGTTCTCTATGCATTTTACCACCATAATGCGATCGCCAACCCGCCTGCCAAGCATGGCGATTAAGGCAAAACCCCCCTTTTGGGGGAGGCTATGTCCAGCAGTAGATGTCTTTCGGCTGAAGTGATGACACCAATTCTTACTTTGTACACAAACAAACGAACATAAAATCACAAAATCAACACTCCATCGCAACTTTAACAAACAATCTAAACTTTCGGGACGGAATGTAAATGCGGGCGATTTTTTCATGAAATAAAAAAAGCAAAGTGACACATACATCCCTGATACGAGGGTATCGTACGTGGGTAAGTCCGGATGCTAAGCAGTAAATTGTCCAACGGGAGGCCCCGTACGTGTTTGCACAGCCTAGCCCTCGCTGAAACAGATTATGTGCGGAATAAAAATGGAGATTACTTGACACGTGCTTAACTCCGATTATTGTGTAGTTAACGACAATTTTTCGTTTTGAATAGCAACATTTTAGAAAAGGGTGGAAAATGGTAACGTTTTTTTCATGTTTTACACATGTTTTCCCTAAGCGGTTTGTAAACGAGTTTGCGTTGTAAACATTTTATGATATTAGAAAACGAAAAGATGAACGTTATGAATAAAATTATTTATTCACTCATTTCCTTGGAAAACGTTTCAATTACGGTCATCAAATAAAACAAACAAAAAGGTCTCCGATAGCAGTCATATTGGATTATTAACAAATATGTGTATTAAAGCTAGTGAGGGGCTAAGTAATAACAGCCGCAGCAAGCGTAGCATAACCTGATCGGTCGACCCGATCGATCAGGTTAAGCTACGCTTGCCGCGGATGGTCTGTGGATCGGCGACTGTCTGTTAATACCAAATCAGTAAGGCACGTTGAGCCGTTGGTCTCGGCTGTCAATTGTGGATCATTGATAGTCGTAATGGGTCCTCAGAAGCGCGGAAGTCTGACAACCAGTGTTACCAAGGGGTATCGTGTTACCCAGTAACGGGGTTTTGGAGGTCAGATAGGCAGACGTTACATGTAAAATACTGGTATTCAGCTGCATTCGGTAAGACTAGAAGCCGACCTCGATATAGTTGGGAAAAGGCTAGGCAGATGAAGATATGTATTGAAGTTAGTAAACACTCAACACACAACATAAACCTCATTAACACCATAATAGCACATTTAACAACATTATTTACATTTTTACCCGACACATTACACACCCTACTCCTCACTATCAAAGTAAAACCTTCCCTACAGTAAAGTTAAGTAGTTCAAAGTTGTCTGCAGCCGACAGCCGCTAACTATGCTGTCACTACACTCTATGTACTTTTAATTGTTCGCGAAAATAGCTATCACTGGATATTGCGTCCATGTTTCACACACACTCGGTAAACTTATGAGAACTTGGCTTCAAGTGCAGCGCGAGACTTGGAGAAAATTGAAAACATGTGTTCGGTATTTGTAGAATTTCTAACGCAAGTATTTTCGGTAAGATTTTGTCGTGGTACTTAGTACCTACGTGAAGTCGGTTACAGTATCATGGTGACGAATTGCCACATGGTCTCTACGTTGCTATAGCATGGAGGTTAAGGTATCGACTTCTCGAGAGTGAAGTTGTAGATTCAAATAAAACTAATGGGACATTTTAAACTTTCAAAATGTAGGATACCTAAAGGCGTGTCCCACTTGTACTGTTCGGTATTAATCGAATATATACCATTATGAGTAAGTGCTTCAGGTCGACAATGTTGCTTAATAAATACTGTCGAAAATATGTAACACGTCTTATATCAAAATGTAAACATAGTTGGTTTTATATGTAAGTCATTTTCTAAGTCGATCTTAGACATCACTAACTGATGGTCATCGGTATAAAACCAGAACAATTAAGCATAAACGATAACCGCCTATTTATGTTCCTTTTGCTAGGAGATAGGCCTCCTTTCTTAGTGATGGAGTGAGCTGTATATTCCGTGTGACTCAGTACGGGTAAGAGCCAATAACCCGCCCATATAATACCATAATGCCAAATAAAAGTGTCATAGAAAATATAAAAGCAAAAGCGTGTTTACAATGGTTATTGATAAAATTACAGCACAAAGCCATAAAATATGGCTTGGAATGCAGTGTCGTAAATGATCGTGTACGAATTGGCGTCGCATGCGTTTAGCAATTATACTTTATGGAAATATTTGAAACTATTGAGTATGTCATTAGACACAAACTCATATTATTTTGTCACTCGGTGAATGAACGGAACATGGACCAGTATCGATTTTCGAGAATTCCAGCGACTGGGATCGCAATTAACTCGAACAGTGGACCCAGTCGCCGGATCGTTAAGTTATAATATTTCCTTCGGGCGAGTGGGACTACCCGTAATTTAATTACAAAATCTATTGTTGAAGCCAAAAATAGTACAGCTAAACGAAAAACTATTTACTCTTTGAATCGAAAACATCATCTATTTAAATAAAACAAAGTCGTGTTGGTTACACCTTTATAACTCACAAAAACAAAAAACTAAACTTAACTCATTTCACGGGAAAAGAGTATAGTTCATTTTCTCATACATTTTGGGTGACAGCTAGAATACGTTTTATGCCTTTGAAGTACGAGGTTGTCATAACTTGGTTAGAGCTTACCAAACATAGGAATAATCGAACCCATTTAAAATAATCAACGTAATGTACATGTTCGCGACGACGCGTCACTACATAGTTAATTAGTTTGTTTTTGACATTAACGTAGATTCATAGTGATAAGAGTGATAGTGAAACCAATAAACAGTAGTGACTAAGCGGCTAGTATAAGATAACCGTAAGTACCACCCCTGCAAACCTCATTTGAGTGGGCTATATAGCAGTAACTTATAGTTTTAGTTGCGTCCAGGTAACCTAGTACCGAGACCTAGCCCTGGACGTAACTTTCAATAATGTAAACCTAAGATAAAGCCCACTTAATTGAATTTGTATGTCGTGTTACTTTAGTTAAGTAATTCTTAAGATTTGTGTTTTTGCTAACCCTCTTTCAGGGCGCGTCACGCCCTGAAAGCCATAGTTGTATAGTTTTAAATATCAGATTGTTTTAGGTCTACAGACCAGCCTGAGATATCTATAGTTGGATTTGAAATCCGTTCAGTAGTTTTCGAGGAAATCAACTTATAAAATAAATTTATTAACATTTTTCAGAATTTTTTCGGGTTTCCTCGAAACATTCTTTCAGTATGGAAAGATATAGTTGATGTGGATATCTCAGGAGACGGGGAATTTCATGGGGAATGCAACCATATGTAACATGCCTTGTATATTTTAATAAATTGAGATGTTATATGCATAATTCCGTCATAAATGTAATGAAATCTAGAACAAATAAAACTTAAAAACAGGAAGCAATTTGCGGCTCTCGTTACGGTAAAGATTCATAGTACGATAGTAAACGTGTAATTTCTAGCAACTTGTAGTCATCGGCAAGATTTTATTTAATTCTTAAATTAATTAATAGATATAGTTCAAGTAGTGTTCTGAAATTGCTTCCTGTAAAAACATAAAAACGTGTGTTATTAATCAGGTAAGGCACCCACCCCTTTGCGGAGTCAAAAAACACCCCCTTTCTAGACGAAAGTCTGGAAACTATTTCTTTGAGACGAGTCGTAACACTGGTACATATGGTAACGTCATGAAGCCCGGAAGATAGTAGCCGCCCTGAAGATATCTGGAATCTATAGGTGCAGGACGTCAGCGCCGCGCGGACCGGGAGCCCTACACACACAGTGGGACAGGCATACACCCTCACCACACACCCCTCGCGTCCAAGCGATCACGCCCGTCCGGCACATCTGCTGGTCCTTGCGAGCCGGATTTCTTCAGGAGAGATACATGAAGACCCGTCCGGGACATGCCTGAAGCCTTATTCCTGAAGCTTTATTCCTGAAGAGTTATCGGATTCCTGAAGACTTAATTTTGAAGTTTTATCACTGAAGAATTACGTCAGAGCCTGAAGCCTTATTCCTGAAGCCTTATTCCTGAAGGATTATTCCTGAAGACTTATTTCTGAAGTTTTATCACTGAAGAGTTACGTCAGAGCCTGAAGCCTTATTCCTGAAGACTTATCTCTGAAGAATACTTTGAAGTACAGAAGACTGATTCTGATTGAAGATCCGTTTTGAAGATCCGTTTTGAAGATCCGTTTTGAAGATCTGTTTTGAAGATCCGTTTTGAAGATCCGTTTTGAAGATCCGTTTTGAAGATCCGTTTTGAAGATCCGTTTTGAAGATCTGTTTTGAAGATTCCGTTGAAGATCCGGTTTTGAAGATCTGTTTTGAAGATTCCGTTGAAGATCCGGTTTGAAGATTCCGTTCAAGATCTGGTCTGAAGATTCCGTTGAAGATCCGGTTTTGAAGATCCGTTTTGAAGATCCGTTTCGAAGATCCGTTTCGAAGATCAGTTTTCAAGATCTGGTCTGAAGATTCCGTTGAAGATCCGGTTTTGAAGATCCGTTTTGAAGATCCGTTTCGAAGATCCGTTTCGAAGATCAGTTTTCAAGATCTGGTCTGAAGATTCCGTTGAAGATCCGGTTTAGAAGATCCGTTTTGAAGATCCGTTTTGAAGATCCGATCTCAAGATCCGGTTTAAAGATTCCGTTCAAGATCTGGTCTGAAGATTCCGTTGAAGATCCGGTTTTGAAGATCCGTTTTGAAGATCCGTTTTGAAGATCCGTTTCGAAGATCCGTTTTGAAGACCCGAATTCAACATGCCGGTAACGAGATCGCAAGGCAAGGCCCCTGAAGCCTGGACAGTGGAGGTGAGCAGAGGTCGCAGCAGGTCGGCCATCTGCCATGAGCGGCCACCGAATTCACCATCCACCACTGAAGGAGCCGAGCCACCGCCGCAGTGCCCCCTAGTTCCGCGGACAAGTAAAGACTTACCTGCACGGGCGCGGTCTGAAGAAGCCGAACGGCTATCCACGGTCAGGAAGGGAACCAGAAAGGAAGGAACTTCAGATAGAACATTGAAGCCTGCAGATAGAACATTGCAGTCTTCAGATAGAACATTGCAGTCTTCAGACAGAACACTGAGGCCTGGAGACAGAACACTGAGGCCTGCAGACAGAGCACTGAGGCCTGCAGACAGAATAGAAAGAACACTAGATGAAACTTACAGCCGAACCTTACCGATGACTACCCGGGGTGACGCCCGTACCGAACATAGCAGGCCGCAGTCGACTACGAATAGAACGACGCGGTCACATAGAAAAATTTCAAGAGCACGTGAAGACTTATTGAAGATTAAGTTGGAACTTGCTCAATTAGCACTTCAGAGAGCCGAGGAAGAAGATTCCGACGGTTACATGGATGATAGAAACTCAAACAATGAGTACGTGCGCTCCTGGCTTGAAGAGGCACCTGAGCCTGAGCCGGAGAAGAGGGACAACGCCGCCGAGGGGGACAATAGTGATATAGGCCATGAGCAACAGCCCCCCCCTGTGGACTTCGAAACTATAGTGGACCTCGATAAGCAAGTACCATTGCCGCATCCTACAGCGAATGAAGTGAAGAATCGAATCCCACCAAGGGAAATAGAAGCCAAGGGGGAAGACTCACTCCGTCCGTTCATAACGGAGTTGACGTCCGCTATAGCGTCGCTAGCCGACAGGAAAACAGAACAGGGGACACCGAACCACCCCTCGGCGTCGAAGGTCATCATGACCTTACCGAACTTCAATGGGGCCCATACAGAATGGCTTTCATTTCGTGCCATCTACGAGACAACTCGAAGATACTTCAACGACGTTGAAAACACAGCAAGACTTAGAAGAAGCCTACGGGGACGAGCGCTAGAGACAGTGAGCTCAGAACTCATCGGACATGCCAAACCAGATGACATCATGAGGGAACTCGAGCTGCAGTTCGGCCGTCCAGATTCGATCGCGCAAGCGGAAACAGACAGACTGCGCGGATTGCCGCGCTGTGGCGAAGCACCTAAAGATATCTGCAACTTCGCAAGTAGAGTCAGAAGCGGTGTGGTCACTCTGCGCGCGCTGAAGAAGGATCACTACCTGATCAACGCTGAGCTGATGCGGTCGCTCACCGAGAAGCTGCCGAACTCCCTACGTGTACAGTGGTATAGGACGTACACCGAAAAGTACCAGTCGCTGCCGGACCTTACGCTATTCAGCGAATTCATCACAGAGCAAGCTCGTTTCTGCAGTGCTTTCGCTCCGCCTGAGAACATCGGCCCTGCTGAGGCAACAACGAGCAAGCGTGTCACACAAAGGACCCATACAGCTGTAGACAAGTCGGCCCAAAAATGCCGTATTTGCGAGAAGGAGGGACATCAAGCTCCTGATTGCAAGAGGTTCAAAGAGGGATCCAGTGACAAGAGATGGGAGCTCGCTAAGAAGTTTAGCCTGTGTTTCCGTTGCCTGCGAAGCCGTCGTCCCGATCACAAATGCAAACCGAAGAAGTGTGACGTAAAGGGGTGTACAGCCACGCATCATCAGCTTCTTCATTATAATAAGAAGCCCGCTGCGGAGAGTGAAAAGCCCGTTACTCAGGAGCAGTCTAACAACGTGGAGTCAAAGGAGACAGTGGCCAGCTCACGAACGACTTCAAGCCACGCCTACCTCAAGATGGTTCCGGTTCAAGTAATTGGACCGGCGGGAGAAGTATCGACATTCGCACTTCTCGATGATGGATCAACCGTTTCCTTGATCGACGAGGACATAGCGAAGCAAGTCGGGGCAGAAGGCCAAATAGACCCTCTGAAAATAGGCGCGATCGGCAATACCACGATCGACACTCCATGTTCGCGAAGAATCACAGTCACTCTTGCGAGCCAGCTGAAGAATAGGGTGCCGTTCAGAGCGCGCACCATACCGAAGCTAAACCTCGCCCCGCAAACAGTCAGTGAAGTGGACGTCGCGCACTGCAAACATCTGGATGACCTGAGGCAACAGCTGATATACGACACTGGCGCGCCGAAAATACTCATCGGTCAAGATAACTGGCACCTATTATTGGCCAGTGAGATCCGCAGAGGTCCGAAGAACCAACCCGTTGCATCACTTACGACGATGGGATGGACTCTACACGGCGCACACACCAGAATCCTGGGTCAGCAGGTGCATTACGTCAACCGTCTCACCGCGGGCAATGAAGACATAGATGAACAGCTTCGCAAATTCTTCGCCTTAGAATCACTGGTCATCAACCCGAGACGACCAGACTCCGATCCCGAGAAGAAAGCGGAAGATATTTTGAGTCGTCACACTCAACAGTTAGAAGATGGTCACATAGAAACAGCCATGCTGTGGAAAAATGAAAGCATAGAAATGCCCGATAGTTACGGGACAGCCCTCAAGAGGCTCGTCTCAATAGAGAAAAAACTCGATGGCAAACCCGCTCTTCGAGATAGATACACAGAACAGATGGACTCTCTCATCCAGAAGGGTTACGCAGAAAAGGCGCCCAAGACGAGCACACCGGGTAGAACGTGGTATCTACCCCATTTCGACGTATTCAACCCCATGAAACCTGAAAAGCTCCGCATCGTGCATGACGCAGCTGCCAAATCAAGAGGGCTGTCACTCAACGACTTCCTTCTCACTGGACCGGACTTGCTACAGTCCCTGCCCGGCGTCATGATGAGGTTCCGAAGACACTGCATAGCCATTTCTGGTGACATAGCGGAGATGTTTATGCAGGTGAAGGTGCGAAGTCAGGATAGAGATGCGCTCCGATACCTATGGAGAGGCAATAGAAGAGAGGGGGCGCCGGAAGAATACCGTATGACGTCCATCATTTTCGGTGCGGCAAGCTCGCCGTGCACAGCCATTTTCGCGAAGAATTGGAACGCGAAAAGGCATATAGATGAGCATCCAGATGCCGTGGAAGCCATAATTCGGAATCATTATATGGATGATTACCTCGATAGTTACAAGACCGTCGAAGAAGCGACCCGTATTGCAACTACTGTGAAAAATATTCACCTACAGGCGAAGTTTGAACTCAGAAAGTGGGTATCAAACAGCACACAGTTAACGGAAAATATAGATCCGAAACAGATCCGAACTGAAGTCGTCAGCATCGGAAACACTGATGACACAGAGAAGATACTCGGCCTAATATGGAGACCGAATGAAGATACGTTGGGCTTCAACCTCACGCTCGCACGCCTACCAAGAGGCATATTGGATAAAGAGGCGCCCACAAAAAGGGAGGCGCTGAAAATAGTGATGTCTCTATACGACCCGCTCGGACTCGCTTCACCAGTAACCATTCGAGCCAAGCAAATATTGCAAGAGGCATGGAGGCGAGGAGTCGACTGGGATCAGCCGTTAGACCAAGACCTAGCGACTCAATGGAAAAGTTGGGTACAACACCTACTACAGCTCGGAAAAGTCAACTTACCAAGATGCTATCCGGGGTACAGCGACGCGGTAGAGACGCAAGTCCACGTGTTTACCGACGCGAGTGAGATGGCATATGCGACAGCGGTGTATTGGCGAACTACAGCAACAGACGGCAAGCAACGAGTCAGCCTCGTCATGGCAAAGGCGAAGGTAGCTCCCTTGAAGCTGCAATCAATACCCCGCCTCGAGCTGCAGGCAGCGGTGATGGGAACCCGCGTGGCCGCGGCTGTCATACGTGAACACGACATCAAGCCCGCATCGGTAACCTACTGGTCAGATAGCAAGACCATTTTGACGTGGATCAGAAGAGGAGCGCGAGTGTACAAGCCGTTCGTAGCTCATCGTATAGCCGCCATAGAGGAGAACAGTAGAGTCGAAGACTGGCGATGGGTACCTACGAAAATGAATATCGCAGACGTAGCTACTCGTGACGTGCCACACCACTTCGACTCGCAACATGAGTGGTATCGTGGCCCCAATTTCCTGTATGAGGAGCCATCATCGTGGCCGTCAGAGACTCCTCCGGTCGCAGAAGAGACGGGAGAAGAGAGAGCACTCACCGCCGTCGAAGAAACAGACGATCGAAAGCTAACAGAAGCCATACCAGACCCGACAAGGTTCTCCAGGTGGGAAAGACTTCTCCGTGCGACGGCGAGCGTTCTACGTTTCGTATCTCTGTGCAGAGTATCAAGGGAGAAAACGTTCTATAAAAGAACTAGAAAGAACGCTGATCGAGATCCTGACTGGCGACAACAGAAGAAAGCGGCGCCCCCTCTTCCGAAGCGAACCGAAAAAACATCCAACTCTCGACCAAAAGGGCAAATAATAGAAGCAGAGTTCCTCCACGAAGCGGAGAAACTACTAGTACAGGTCGTGCAGCAGCAATCTTTCGCTCTAGAAATGGCGAGACTGCGAGAGCAGAAGACGTTAGACAAAGATAGTCGACTGCGGCCGCTGCAAATTGAAATCATAGATGGCGTCATACGACTGAGGAGCCGTATAGCCGCTACTGAACAAATAGCAGACGATGTGAAGCGTCCGCCGATACTACACGGCGACCATCACATTACCCAGTTATACATAGACTGGACACACCGTAGCCTGCAGCATAGTGGGACAGAACTCACTATCAACGAGGTACGACAGCATTATTGGGTCGTGAAGATGCGACCAACAGCGAAGAGGGTGCTGTCACGATGTCTGCAGTGTCGCATTCGCAAGGCACAACCAACCGTGCCTGCGACCGGCGACCATCCGAGAACGCGCCTGGCACATCACCAGAGGCCGTTCACGTACACCGGGCTAGACTACTTCGGCCCACTGTCCGTCACAGTCGGACGGCAACATCAGAAGAGGTACGTAGCCCTATTCACGTGTCTCACCACCAGAGCCGTCCACCTCGAGATCGCCGCCAGCCTCAGCGCAGACGCCGCCATACTGGCGCTGCGCCGCTTCGCTGCTCGTCGGGGCTGCCCCGCCGAGATACACTCCGACAACGGCACCAACATGCACGGTGCCGACAAGGAGCTCCGAGAGGCCTCTCGAGAGGAGGCCAGTCGCCGAGGCGTCGTATGGCGCTTCATAACGCCCTCAGCGCCTTTCATGGGAGGCGCCTGGGAGCGCCTTGTTCGCTGCGTGAAGTCCGCGCTGTGCACTGTGCTCCTGGAAAAACACCCGCACGAAGAGGTGTTGTCCACACTGTTGTGTGAGGCAGAGTACACTGTAAACAGCCGACCACTAACACATGTTTCCGTAGACAGCGAAGACGACGAGTCGATCACACCGAACCACTTCTTGCTCGGTGGATCGGCGAGACTACCATCACCCGGCGTGTTCACCGAGCGAGACGTGGACAGCAAGAGACTCTGGCGACGATCCCAGATACTCGCCGATATGTTCTGGCGTCGCTGGGTCAGAGAGTACCTGCCGGAGCTTCAAAACCGGCGGGAGCCGCACACCCGCGGGCCCGAACTGCAGGTGGGCGATCCCATCCTCATCGCAGACGGCCAGCTGCCTCGCAACACATGGCCGCGAGGCCGTATAGTTGCCCTGTTTCCCGGGGCCGACGGAGAAGTCCGGACCGCTGAGGTGCGCACTGCCGGCGGCACCTTGAAGCGTCCGGTGAAGAAACTCGTCCCACTACCCAAGTGAGACGGCGAGCGCCCCGAGGCAAGTGCCTTGAGGCGAGCGCCGTGACGGCGAGCGCCTTGGCGCGACGAGCGCTGTGGCGGGCGCCTTGAGGCGAGCGCCTTGAGGCGAGCGCCTTGAGGCGAGCGCCGCGACGGCGAGCGCTGAGGCGGTGAGCGCCTAGGCGCGACGAGCGCCGTGGCGGGCGCCTTGAGGCGAGCGCCTTGAGGCGAGCGCCGCGACGGCGAGCGCTGAGGCGGTGGGCGCCTAGGCGCGACGAGCGCCGTGGCGGGCGCCTTGAGGCGAGCGCCGCGACGGCGAGCACTCAGGCGGCGAGCGCCGCGAAAGCGTGCGCTGAGACGGCGAGCGTCGCGGCGGCGAGCGTCGTGGCAGCAGGCGTCGCGGCGGCGAGCGCCGCGACTCCAGTCATCGCTCACCGGTGCGATGCAGCGCCGCACCGAAATCGCTACGAGTCGTCACTGCACTGCACGGCGGGAGAGATGTTCGCGACGACGCGTCACTACATAGTTAATTAGTTTGTTTTTGACATTAACGTAGATTCATAGTGATAAGAGTGATAGTGAAACCAATAAACAGTAGTGACTAAGCGGCTAGTATAAGATAACCGTAAGTACCACCCCTGCAAACCTCATTTGAGTGGGCTATATAGCAGTAACTTATAGTTTTAGTTGCGTCCAGGTAACCTAGTACCGAGACCTAGCCCTGGACGTAACTTTCAATAATGTAAACCTAAGATAAAGCCCACTTAATTGAATTTGTATGTCGTGTTACTTTAGTTAAGTAATTCTTAAGATTTGTGTTTTTGCTAACCCTCTTTCAGGGCGCGTCACGCCCTGAAAGCCATAGTTGTATAGTTTTAAATATCAGATTGTTTTAGGTCTACAGACCATCCTGAGATATCTGTAGTTGGATTTGAAATCCGTTCAGTAGTTTTCGAGGAAATCAACTTATAAAATAAATTTATTAACATTTTTCAGAATTTTTTCGGGTTTCCTCGAAACATTCTTTCAGTATGGAAAGATATAGTTGATGTGGATATCTCAGGAGACGGGGAATTTCATGGGGAATGCAACCATATGTAACATGCCTTGTATATTTTAATAAATTGAGATGTTATATGCATAATTCCGTCATAAATGTAATGAAATCTAGAACAAATAAAACTTAAAAACAGGAAGCAATTTGCGGCTCTCGTTACGGTAAAGATTCATAGTACGATAGTAAACGTGTAATTTCTAGCAACTTGTAGTCATCGGCAAGATTTTATTTAATTCTTAAATTAATTAATAGATATAGTTCAAGTAGTGTTCTGAAATTGCTTCCTGTAAAAACATAAAAACGTGTGTTATTAATCAGGTAAGGCACCCACCCCTTTGCGGAGTCAAAAAACACCCCCTTTCTAGACGAAAGTCTGGAAACTATTTCTTTGAGACGAGTCGTAACAATGGTACATATGGTAACGTCATGAAGCCCGGAAGATAGTAGCCGCCCTGAAGATATCTGGAATCTATAGGTGCAGGACGTCAGCGCCGCGCGGACCGGGAGCCCTACACACACAGTGGGACAGGCATACACCCTCACCACACACCCCTCGCGTCCAAGCGATCACGCCCGTCCGGCACAGTACAGTTGTAGATTTTTTCATAAGTTATTACTTAAACATTTTTTTGTTTAACTGTACTGTTTTAGGCTTGAACAATAGACGTTTTTATTCATTCACAGCTGGTCCTAGTCGAAAAAAGAAAAATATTAATTAAAGTGGATCCAGCGACTAGGACCGCGGTTTCAATTAATTGCGGTCCCAGTCGCCGATACCCTCAACTTTTCAACCACGAAAATTATTGATGTTATCAATTCGTATAGAATTCAAGGGCAGCTCTTGAGTAGCTTTTCGAGACTTTTTGGTGGGTGTTGGCGAATCGGCCAAGCTAGATGGAGTGCTGCCTCAGTTTGTTTTAGTT
The DNA here is from genome assembly GCA_949091785.1 of Polymixis lichenea. NCBI lineage: Eukaryota > Metazoa > Arthropoda > Insecta > Lepidoptera > Noctuidae > Polymixis > Polymixis lichenea. Next base: position 18,206,548 of record OX420950.1, read on the forward strand.
CCAACTCAGTGTGTGGAAATAGGTACTCTTCCTGACTTACACATTTGAATGATCGAAGTCTGAAGCAAGGTCAGCGCACACGTGGGTGGACAACCATCGGTATTTGTCGCTTCTTGTGGCGCGGTGTTGAGAACTGCTTAAGCAAATGGCCGCCGGTCACAGTGCCAAACGTGTGCGACGAATCCATACAAATCGTATAAAAAGCATGTAAACTGCTTATCACCGGTCTACCGGTGGTTCCCTTGTGCCAAGCCTAACTTACACAGATGTTCCAAAAGTAGGAAGGCAAGTGCATCACAAATTGGAAATCTGACCGAATAAAATGTGAATGAAAATGTGAATAGAACTAGCCCGATCGTGATTAGAATTTTCAATTCTCGAACGATCGGGCTAGTTCGTTCCATGCCCTCGTCAACCGATGCCTTCCAAATGCATACGGGATGCACTCAGGCGGTATTTTATTGGATTACTTGACAGTTGACAGTTATGTTTGCTATTCATTGAAAACGGGAACGTGCTAGCGGGACCACAATGGGTACCTACTATGATTAACCAATGTTACTCTTTATAACATCAGCTGCCAGTGAAAGTCCCGTCAAATTTGGTCCAGTTATATAGGTGACTAGCGGTCGCCCGCGGCTCCGCCCGCGTGGATGTCGGTTACCGCTGCAAAAAGCCTACCCAGGAAAGAGACGGTCAGCAAAATGATTCCCAGGTCAATTCACAGACACCGACAGTAACATCGACGACGCAGTCATTATCCGCAGGCTGCACAGATTGTCTTTCTGTGTATGTTAGAGTTGTTAATAATGAAAATATTGAAATGTAATACTAAGTTACCTCAGTTAATACTAAGTTTTCACTTCTGCCGGCAGTCCCGGAGCGCAACCCGTTGTTTTAGGATAGATAACTAAAGCGATTATTGTAGAGCTTCTCTATAAAAAACATTTGACGTTAAATTATTTTCAGGTAACAAAATATACTGATGATCGGGAGCCCCGACCCGTGATAGGGCAACGTAAAGTTGCCCATGCGTAAAACATTCTTTTCGTAAATCAATTCCTACTAATTTGAATGTTTGACCCTGGGATTTGTTTATCGTTAGTGCGAAAGAAATTTTTACTGGAAATTGGAGCCTTTTGAAGGGTATAGGCAAATCAGTAGGGATCATGGGTATTCTTGGTATATGAGCTAATTCACCAGCTGCAGGGCCGGTGATAATCTTCGCTACTATTAAATTATCTTTTAGCTCCTTTATAAGAAGTCTCGTGCCATTACACATTTTGGGGGGGCTTAAATTTCTGAGAAGCATTATCAGCGTGCCAACTTTTAACGACAGTTCATGAGGTGGTAGCCCAGCGGGGTTCAGAGAATTTAAAAATTCCTGGGGGTAGTGCACAGCGTCCTCGATGTTATGGATTTATAGCACTTAACTTCACCCGGTACTTTCTGCATAATTAAATTGTTTATTTCGTTGACTGTTTAATTCCTGGGAGAAACTATTGCTCTACAACACAGCCAACGAAAATCATTTTGATGTAAGTTTTCGATGTCAAGATATATAGCATCTATCAGACTATCTAAATTATGCACTATTTGGCCTAGAGACTCATCCAAAGTAACCGCATAATCGGTGCCCAAATTTAAAGATGGAAAAATTCCTTCTCCAAGTTTCAGCAGCTGTAGTAGAAAATTGCTATGCGTATTTCCATGTAGATGAGGTCTCATATTGGTGCGCAAATTCAAATGTTGAACAGATGTCCAAAGGTGAGACGATTTTAAACATGTCTTCATAATATCTGCTCGCGTACCTCTGTTGACGACTGGAAGCGTTTGTCGGAAATCTCCAGCAAATACAAAAGTGATACCACCCATGACATTAGCAGAGCTTCGGAGGTCTTTTAAAGTACGGTCCACGGCCTCCACATGAGCTCTATGACTCATGGTGCATTCATCCCATATTACCAACGACGCGTCTTGCAGCAACTTACCAAGACGCCCATTTTTCCGAATAGAGCACGTAGATCGTTGATCTAAAGATACGGATAGCGGGAGTTTAAACGTAGAGCGAGCAGTTTTTCCTTCGTTCAAGAGAGTTGCAGCAATTCCTGCCGAAGCAACTGCAATCGCTATCTTCCCTGATTGCCGTATCTTAGCAAGTATCAAATTTGCGAGAAAAGTCTTTCCGGTGCCTCCTGGTGCGTCCAAAAAAAATAATCTCCCCATGTTATTGTTCACGCTGTCCACAATAGTCTCATAAGCATGTCTTTGATCTGGTACTAATTTTGGCACATTTTGATTAACAAACGCTGTTAGATCATTTCTGTTATACTGTTGTACCATTGTGTCAATAGTATTATTCTGGGTACGAACGGGAGAAGGTAATCCAAAATCACTTAAATTTTTGTCGTTTTATTCTAGAAGTTTGTTTTCTATTTCGATTAATCCTTCATTATAAATGACTTCAGTGAAGGGTAAAGTGTTATCCTGATTTTGTTGTCTGATACGATGTCTAATATCTTCACAGAACTGATCTTTGAAAGTATCCCATAACTTCAATGGTTCCGATGGTTGACAAAATAAAAGTATGACTACGAATAACTCCCTTAGTTTTTTTGGACAATGTGATAACGAAGCTTCGCTTAAAGTGTTACCCCAATGGTCATCCTTTTCAAGTAAACCTCGGTCACGGCAAGCTGCTTGATACGTCTCTTTGACAATACCGTTTACAGTTTTAAGGCATGCAAATGAGGTCGGACCGCGTACGTGGTGCAGTAGAATCCCAAGATAAAAACACTCTGATTGGGATGGATGTATCCCGTGGACTCTACCTAAAGCGGCATCTTTTTTTATCCCCGGATGTCCAACTACATCTTCACCGCGCCTCCTTCTAGTGAATTTATTATTTGCCCATGTATAGTATTGCGGGACTTTATGATACAGAAGAGTTTTCGCGAATTCATCTTCATTACAGAGAGCAAAAAATGCCAGTAATGTGGTATTGCGTGGGTTTTGGACCACTTGATGAGCTGTCCCTGCTGTAAAATACACCCTTTGACCGTTCTCTAGATGAACGGCCAAATGCACTACAGTAGGATGCCGGTCGTGAATGGGAAATTCAAATAAACGCCAGACAGCTTCAGATATGCTTATGTACCTGCCATTTAAATAGTTTTTGACCTCATCGTGTGGGTTTCTAAGGCTAAAAGTTGCCTGATCTGAACCTTTATTTATATACTTACATATATATTTAATGGCTTGGACAGAGTGGCAATACTCCACGTTTATATGAGCGTTAAAAGTCTTACATAGTAGCGGGGAGTATGGAACAATCCACCTATTATCTATCGTCACCATGTTGCCCCTGATTTGTAGCGTAGTGCTCCGACCGCCATTTCTTGTATCGCGCCTACGATAAACTGGATACTCATCCTCTCCGGTCTGGGTATCGTTCATGAAACGGCGAGGGTATTTTTTTCTGCAGACACCGTTCTTCATGCATGGTGCAGCTAAATTATGTTCTCCGCAGGGTCCATGTACCATATTTTCCTTTTGCCTTGGTGACGCCCACTTCGCAATGGGCCGTGCAGCAGAAATCGTAATATTTTAATTTCGCCATAACTTCAAAACCAAACGTCCAATTTTAATCATTGAAAGACCAAATATTATCTACATAAACTGTACTTAGTGATGAAATAATTTATTTTGATAAGGATTAATAGCATGAGTAAAATAAACGCGTTTAAATGTAGTCCAAAAAAAATTCAAGATTATTAAATAAAAAAACGGTTGTTGTGCCTCACTCGACATAGATAGGTATAGTGTGTCGCAGCCTTTTTTGTAGATATTTATAACATCTACAATTAATTAGAACATTTTATGGTTCTTCTTTTATAGTTTAGGCAGCGTACGCAAAATAAGTAACTTTTCTGGTTGATTTTTTACACCTTGTGTCCGAAAAACCCAAATATCTTACGGAACTCTATTTTTTTCCAAAATAAAATATAGCTTATGTTACTCGTGGATAATGTAGCTTTCGAATGGTGAAAGATTTTTTAAAATCGGTCCAGTAGTTTTTGAGCCTATTCATTACAACCAAACAAACAAAGTTTTCCTCTTTATAATATTAGTGTAGATTAAATATGCCATATATGAGGTAAAAATCATTAGCGTCTTTCAGTTGGAAATTTCATTTTCGATTGAATTAATTGAACTTTTATTGGCTATGTAGTCTATTATTGAGTGTGATTTTGTGTTGTGCCACATGATTTGAAGAAATACTATCTTCCTTGACTATCTTTCAAACTTGTTACTCATCATAGGTTCAAAAAATATTTGACCGAATTTCATTTCACCTAAAACTTTTTAACTATTACCGTGTATTTTTTACTTCATCGAAGTCACGTCTTCCACTGTATCAGTTGACCTATTATGAATTCGTTTTTTTCGTTACTCCGACGTTTCATTTGGTCGAAAAACTTTTTTACTGAAGTTACACTTAGCCGAAATAACATTTGTTCCAAGTATTATGTTTCCGAACATTCGTTATACCACTGTTTTAATTACCATATTTTCATTTCACCCAACGCCTAGAAAGTTTGTGCACACTATTCCATCTCTATTTTTTGCTGTTACTGTTACTTTTTTATCAGACACCATTCTAAGCGTAGGTAGACAATAAAAAAAAATGTGAATAAGGGTTGTAATGAAACTTAATAAAGCAGTTGATTATGAACAAAAGTGGTTTTTAGTGGTCCCAGTAAGAAGCATGCAAACAAGGATACTTGCTTCAAGCATGCAAGTAAGCATGCAGCGTGCAAACAAGCAGGCTCCGGCGCTGCGGGGTTTGGGCGGCTCCATGTGTGCTTATCGTCGCTGATGGTTTTAACGCTCACCACCGCAGCTTCGGCTTTGTGTCGCCGTGGTCAGTGTGTGATGCACACGGGCAATCCACGAGGTGGATATGCGTACAGAAGTTTTGATCAATGCAATGGATGTGAGAGATCAATGTGATTAATAATAATAATAATTCTTTATTGCCATAAAAACAGGTTACAGAATAATGTGAGACCCTGACTCCAGAGCTAGGTTAAAATACCTGTATTTCAGGAGCCAGTGACTTCTTCCATTTAGGTTAGAACTAAGCAGATTTTATGCAGCAAACGGTGATATAAATACGATACTTAAAATTAAGTTCTATATGTACTAAAAATAATGTAATGCGAGTCAAAGAAAGAAAACTAAACAATCTCATTAAATCAAAGAACTGCTGGTTGGCTGGAGAACCGTGGCGTTAGAGATTTTACTCGAAGGTTCTGTAAGATTGGTAGTTATCGCTACAATAGAGTTTTAAAGGTATATTGAACGACTATGGTACATGGCCCAGGGTTGTGATCATTGTATTTTTGAATGTCCCAAATTTAGCTGTTTGATTAATTTAAAGAGTAAGATTTGGTTTAAATCATAGTATCGGGTACGCCAGCGTCTGATGGCAGTCGATGGAGTTGGTGGGATGCGCGCCGTCGTTCGAGTCTTTAGTCATTTTTCTTTTGGTGATCGGCGCGTACGGACATCACCAAACCATCACGATACATATTATGCTGCAATAGATTTTTATTTAGAACTACTTAAGATAAACAATCGCACGATACATTATCTTCGTGTAACTCTAGCGCACGCCAACATAGCTCACAGGCGGCAGGATTTTTGTACAACTTATTTGATACTTATCGTTATATTGTGGCCACAAAATTTGTATAAATGGTACAACATGTGTTATTTTAATGTATAAAAAATATTACTGTTAATTGTTATCAAAACCCGTTCAGTAATTTTTGCGTGAAAGTATATATATATCTACACTAATATTATAAAGAGGAAAACTTTGTTTGTTTGGTTGTAATGAATAGGCTCAAAAACTACTGGACCGATTTTAAAAAATCTTTCACCATTCGAAAGCTACATTATCCACGAGTAACATAAGCTATATTTTATTTTGGAAAAAAATAGAGTTCCGTAAGATATTTGGGTTTTTCGGACACAAGGTGTAAAAAATCAACCAGAAAAGTTACTTATTTTGCGTACGCTGCCTAAACTATAAAAGAAGAACCATAAAATGTTCTAATTAATTGTAGATGTTATAAATATCTACAAAAAAGGCTGCGACACACTATACCTATCTATGTCGAGTGAGGCACAACAACCGTTTTTTTATTTAATAATCTTGAATTTTTTTTGGACTACATTTAAACGCGTTTATTTTACTCATGCTATTAATCCTTATCAAAATAAATTATTTCATCACTAAGTACAGTTTATGTAGATAATATTTGGTCTTTCAATGATTAAAATTGGACGTTTGGTTTTGAAGTTATGGCGAAATTAAAATATTACGATTTCTGCTGCACGGCCCATTGCGAAGTGGGCGTCACCAAGGCAAAAGGAAAATATGGTACATGGACCCTGCGGAGAACATAATTTAGCTGCACCATGCATGAAGAACGGTGTCTGCAGAAAAAAATACCCTCGCCGTTTCATGAACGATACCCAGACCGGAGAGGATGAGTATCCAGTTTATCGTAGGCGCGATACAAGAAATGGCGGTCGGAGCACTACGCTACAAATCAGGGGCAACATGGTGACGATAGATAATAGGTGGATTGTTCCATACTCCCCGCTACTATGTAAGACTTTTAACGCTCATATAAACGTGGAGTATTGCCACTCTGTCCAAGCCATTAAATATATATGTAAGTATATAAATAAAGGTTCAGATCAGGCAACTTTTAGCCTTAGAAACCCACACGATGAGGTCAAAAACTATTTAAATGGCAGGTACATAAGCATATCTGAAGCTGTCTGGCGTTTATTTGAATTTCCCATTCACGACCGGCATCCTACTGTAGTGCATTTGGCCGTTCATCTAGAGAACGGTCAAAGGGTGTATTTTACAGCAGGGACAGCTCATCAAGTGGTCCAAAACCCACGCAATACCACATTACTGGCATTTTTTGCTCTCTGTAATGAAGATGAATTCGCGAAAACTCTTCTGTATCATAAAGTCCCGCAATACTATACATGGGCAAATAATAAATTCACTAGAAGGAGGCGCGGTGAAGATGTAGTTGGACATCCGGGGATAAAAAAAGATGCCGCTTTAGGTAGAGTCCACGGGATACATCCATCCCAATCAGAGTGTTTTTATCTTGGGATTCTACTGCACCACGTACGCGGTCCGACCTCATTTGCATGCCTTAAAACTGTAAACGGTATTGTCAAAGAGACGTATCAAGCAGCTTGCCGTGACCGAGGTTTACTTGAAAAGGATGACCATTGGGGTAACACTTTAAGCGAAGCTTCGTTATCACATTGTCCAAAAAAACTAAGGGAGTTATTCGTAGTCATACTTTTATTTTGTCAACCATCGGAACCATTGAAGTTATGGGATACTTTCAAAGATCAGTTCTGTGAAGATATTAGACATCGTATCAGACAACAAAATCAGGATAACACTTTACCCTTCACTGAAGTCATTTATAATGAAGGATTAATCGAAATAGAAAACAAACTTCTAGAATAAAACGACAAAAATTTAAGTGATTTTGGATTACCTTCTCCCGTTCGTACCCAGAATAATACTATTGACACAATGGTACAACAGTATAACAGAAATGATCTAACAGCGTTTGTTAATCAAAATGTGCCAAAATTAGTACCAGATCAAAGACATGCTTATGAGACTATTGTGGACAGCGTGAACAATAACATGGGGAGATTATTTTTTTTGGACGCACCAGGAGGCACCGGAAAGACTTTTCTCGCAAATTTGATACTTGCTAAGATACGGCAATCAGGGAAGATAGCGATTGCAGTTGCTTCGGCAGGAATTGCTGCAACTCTCTTGAACGAAGGAAAAACTGCTCGCTCTACGTTTAAACTCCCGCTATCCGTATCTTTAGATCAACGATCTACGTGCTCTATTCGGAAAAATGGGCGTCTTGGTAAGTTGCTGCAAGACGCGTCGTTGGTAATATGGGATGAATGCACCATGAGTCATAGAGCTCATGTGGAGGCCGTGGACCGTACTTTAAAAGACCTCCGAAGCTCTGCTAATGTCATGGGTGGTATCACTTTTGTATTTGCTGGAGATTTCCGACAAACGCTTCCAGTCGTCAACAGAGGTACGCGAGCAGATATTATGAAGACATGTTTAAAATCGTCTCACCTTTGGACATCTGTTCAACATTTGAATTTGCGCACCAATATGAGACCTCATCTACATGGAAATACGCATAGCAATTTTCTACTACAGCTGCTGAAACTTGGAGAAGGAATTTTTCCATCTTTAAATTTGGGCACCGATTATGCGGTTACTTTGGATGAGTCTCTAGGCCAAATAGTGCATAATTTAGATAGTCTGATAGATGCTATATATCTTGACATCGAAAACTTACATCAAAATGATTTTCGTTGGCTGTGTTGTAGAGCAATAGTTTCTCCCAGGAATTAAACAGTCAACGAAATAAACAATTTAATTATGCAGAAAGTACCGGGTGAAGTTAAGTGCTATAAATCCATAACATCGAGGACGCTGTGCACTACCCCCAGGAATTTTTAAATTCTCTGAACCCCGCTGGGCTACCACCTCATGAACTGTCGTTAAAAGTTGGCACGCTGATAATGCTTCTCAGAAATTTAAGCCCCCCCAAAATGTGTAATGGCACGAGACTTCTTATAAAGGAGCTAAAAGATAATTTAATAGTAGCGAAGATTATCACCGGCCCTGCAGCTGGTGAATTAGCTCATATACCAAGAATACCCATGATCCCTACTGATTTGCCTATACCCTTCAAAAGGCTCCAATTTCCAGTAAAAATTTCTTTCGCACTAACGATAAACAAATCCCAGGGTCAAACATTCAAATTAGTAGGAATTGATTTACGAAAAGAATGTTTTACGCATGGGCAACTTTACGTTGCCCTATCACGGGTCGGGGCTCCCGATCATCAGTATATTTTGTTACCTGAAAATAATTTAACGTCAAATGTTTTTTATAGAGAAGCTCTACAATAATCGCTTTAGTTATCTATCCTAAAACAACGGGTTGCGCTCCGGGACTGCCGGCAGAAGTGAAAACTTAGTATTAACTGAGGTAACTTAGTATTACATTTCAATATTTTCATTATTAACAACTCTAACATACACAGAAAGACAATCTGTGCAGCCTGCGGATAATGACTGCGTCGTCGATGTTACTGTCGGTGTCTGTGAATTGACCTGGGAATCATTTTGCTGACCGTCTCTTTCCTGGGTAGGCTTTTTGCAGCGGTAACCGACATCCACGCGGGCGGAGCCGCGGGCGACCGCTAGTATATAATATAATAAAAAGTGAATAATATAAGTAGGATTGTGTTATTTCACAGGAAAGCAAACTGCAGCAGTACAAAAATGTAATTAGTTAAGAGTCCTAGCAGAGGTATCGGCAGAGTGGCGTCTATTGTGAACAAGCCACAGGCTGTCATCTTACTGAAGGTCCGGTTGATTTGTAGTACGCGCTCACAAAGTTGTCTGGCAGTTTCTACAAGGAAATAGTAAAAATATGAGTTGAACAAATTACAAAAGTATAAAATATAAATATAAAAATATAGACCCTTCTTTCAGAATCTACATAATATATGTTGAAATTAGGAGAATTTATATCGTCGTTATTAACATTAAAATTATTGTGATACTAGCTTTTGCCAGTGGTTTCGCCCGCGTGGAGGTCGGTGTATTATACATATAAACCTTCCTCCTGAATCACTCTATCTATTAAAAAAACCCGCATCAAAATCCGTTGCGTAGTTTTAAAGATTTAGCATACATAGGGACAGAGAAAGTGACTTTGTTTTATACTATGTAGTGATAGTGATTAGAAATCGAAATTTGCTATTACCTGGACAGTTTCTATCCATCACACGTTGAATACACGCTGACTCAGCTTCTTCCACAGATATATAGAACTTTTCACATTGCCAACAAGTTATCATTACAAGTGACAAAAATTTAACTATCCATGTGATTAAAATGATGCCCTGAAATGTAGGTATCTGAAAGCAACAAGAATCAAAATAATATTAAGAGACTGCTGTGCTCTGAAATGGTACCGTAATGTCGCCGCAAAAACTTATTTATGTAATTAAATTAAGGTTCCATTGTATAATCAGATACAGATCTGAGAGTCAATCAGATACTCAGAATTAATTAGAAGAATCTAGGTACCGTCAGTAGGTAGGTATAGTGAAAAACTTTGCAAAAAATAATGTTGTCAATTATATTTTATTATAATATTAGTGAAAGAAATATAGGCTGAGGAAGCACTAAAGCAATATTTAGCCCAATAAATCATAAAATATACTACGCAAAATAGCAAAACCTAATTAAATGTTGCTAATGAAGTGAATGCAAATAAAAAAGATTAATAGAAATGACATAGATCATTGATTGAATACTCCAGAACTTTATTATCATGACTAGCTTCTGCCTGCGACTGCGTCTGCTTGAAACTTATTGTTACATCGACCCATCCAGTTGAATCTTATCGTGTCTGCAGTATTATTTCGATTTCGCTAAGCGTGTTTTCTATTTTTTTTCTCGTTTTGCTCGTCTCCTAAGGGTCTTAGCATGACCTTAAGTAGCCTATAGCCATCCTTAAGAACAATTACAAACAGCTTTTTAATTTCGACAGATAGTTCCAGAGATCAGTGCGTTCAAGTAAATAAACGGTTTCTTCAGTTTTATTATTAGTGTGGATATGGATATTGAAACAGATAAAAAAATATCCAAAAATGAATACCTAATGAACACCTACCTACCTGTCACCAAATGAAAACTTAAGATACATAATACAATGTGTATATACTCACTTCGTGATGTGACGACGCCTGCAGATATATTAAGTTTATCTGCACTAAACATAGATTACGAAGAAATGATTCAAATGTTCGGTATAAAATCTGAAAAAGAAGAGAAAAAGAAATTATTGTGTGAGTCGGAGAGACTTGAATTATAATTATGTTATAATGCCCAATATATAAAAATAAATGCTAAGCTAGTTCCAGTTTAGGGTTCCTGCTAGACTCCCTCGTATTCCTTCCTATCACTTCCTTGCTCGCAGCACTCGGGGCAACGAGAGATCTTGACAGCAAGCGAGATCACCTCAAGAATAAACCACCCTCCAACATACAATTTAGCAACATATAATGCACTGTGCACGTATCTTTACAGTCAATATAGGTTACATTAGCCACATCAGAGTACACGCTCGTAACCTATAGTTTTCTTAAACAAAAACAGTCACCTTTCATTCATTCATGAATTCGGCCAAACTCTGTCGTCCCTCGACTTTGTAAACTGTTAAACAGCGACCTTGCTCGTCAGCATTCTGACTCATTTGTCAAATTCCTCAAAATGGCTTTTATAATGCGTTTATTATATTTCCGTATATTTGAGCTTACTTGTCGGTGTCTCCATGTTTTATGTTTCAGACTAATATTAATTTAATTTGATATTTGATGTTATTTTGAAACATATTATCTCACGTAAGTTTTAACTTATTTCTTTGTTTTTCCTAGTTATTTATAAATTTTATAGTACATACATAATAATTCATAGTGCTTGTGGTGGCATTACGTTTATAGGGCATGTGGTGCAAACCTATAAGAAATTGTTACACTGACCTTAGATTTAAGTAAAATATTATTTTAACCGCTAAAGCCCCGGCGAACCCGTAACTAAAACGGTGTAAATAATTGTTGGTTGGCCATTAAATAAAAATACTCGTACATAAATAAGTGTAAGCACGGACTTACCAATACTCGGAAACATTTTGTATACAGTTTGTAAGCTTCTAAAATATTTTGATACGTCTTAAAAATCTTTTTACAATATTCTTCACTCAGTTCTTCATGATTTATTATTAGTATGTCCTTATTTATTATTATTTATATATACTTTATTGTACACCACAAAAAATACACAACAAAAAACAAAGTACACTACAAGTACTCCTTAGTCCATTCTTCCAGAAAATTTGTCAATAATGTTGTAAGGCGGATACCATAAATTAAATTTAGATCATATTGTGTTACTAGTAAATCACCGGTAACTTCAATAAAACAAAATGACCCCTTCAATAAATAAAAAAATGTAGCTGGTAAAATAAAAATACCTAGTATTGTAAAAACTGAGATCCAGTTCCAAATAATATAACTTGGTACACTTTTGCTGACGTCAATGCTCCTATAAATGTCTTGAAGCTTTAATATAAGGGAAACGTTGCTATGGCTATGAAGAGTGTTGCAAATGATTAGCAAAATGTAGCTGAAGTTATACATAGTGACATAAATCCAAAATAGAGCATGCGCGATAGCTGGTTCATTCAGTGCTACTAAATCACTGCGTTTATTGATGATTAAACGACAGGCATAGAAAATATTGCAAAATGAAATAGCAAAGAACAGCAATATGTGATATTTCTTCTCACACGGTGTTATATAACTATTTCTTATTTTGTATTTTGAAGTTAAGAATACGGAGAGCATTATGTTAAAAGGTTGGACAATTTTTTGAACGACTTTGTCCAGTTTATTATTGAGAAACAATTTAGCTGTACGATTTGAGTTCTCCCACATTGTTACTACGCTACTGTTCGATGGAATATGAACAATGTTCCGTAATTTTTGTAAGGCCCAGTCCGGAAATTTTCTATTAGTTTATAAGTTAGTCTTGATCGTATCTTACCAACTCGAAAACAATAGTTCATGCTGTCAAGTAATATTGAAGGATTAGATAATGACTAATTCTAATTATAATGAATTGTAACCGAATGAATTTTAACCCAATGAATTTAAGTAGTTTAGTGTTGTAAGTATAATTTATAATATTTTTTTCATTATTTTCTTTAACTTTAAATTATAATAATTTTATTCATTTTTTTTTGTTAACTGTCATTTACACTTTTATTTTGAATGCAATGATTTTAATGTGTAATATTTTAATGTAATTAAAATAAATCTTTACGTATCTTGGATTTTTATTTTTATCCCACCGTCGGATTTAGCAATCCCAAAATACTCTGAAAACGACACCCATGATAGAAATGTCGAAAGTTTACTTGGCCGCCATCTTAACTGCGGGCGTCAGTGGATAGTGTTGAATGAATATGAATAAAACAAATCCGTATGCTCAATAAAATCGTAATTCAAATCCAACAACAGTTGCAACACAGTAGATAGGTAGGCAAATATTGCTAGGTAGGTACACACGCCAAAAGTGGGAGTGTGAATGAGTGTCGAGGTGTGATCAGAAACAGTGGAATCGAAAAAATTGGTTTAAAGAATTGTCTGGTGAAGGCAATTATTACCTCTTGTGGGTAGGTAGTGGGAAGGCAAAAACCTGTGATAAGAGAGATGGTAAAGGCATTCGAGCGACCAATGAGTCATAATTGTCACTGTGCTATCTGTGTTTATGTTTATATTTATGTAACCTGTTATCTCTACAGTTCGAACGGTAGTCAAGGAAGATAGTATTTCTTAAAATCATATGACACAACACAAAATCACACTCAGTGAAAGTTCAATTAATACAATCAAAAAGAAAATCGAATTGAAAGACGCTAATGATTTTTACCTCTTCTCAAATGCACAATATGTTGGCCTATTTTATGAATAAAAAGTAATTATCCTGTGATGTAATTTGACACGATTCATTATTTTCAACTTAGATACGATCAAAACTCACTAACAGAAAAGCTTCTGGACTGACTCTAATAAAATTGATGGAATATTGTTCATCTAACATCAAACAGTTGTGAAGTAATTATGTGGAGCAACTTGAATCGTCAAGTTAAATTGTTGCTCAATAATAGACTGGACAAAGACGTCCAAAGAATATTTCAACCTTTTAACATTATGCTCTCTGTATTCAGCACTTCAAAATATAAAATTAAAAACAGTAATAAAACTCCGTGTGCGAAGAAGTATCACATAATGCTGTTCTTTAATTTATCATTTTTAAATATTTTTTGTATTAATCGTCAGTTCAACGATAAGCACAGTGATTTCAAGAAATTTTAAAACACGGTTATAGGGTTCGCAATTGTATGGTTAAATTACGCTATATATTTTCTCACCTACATTTTGCTCATATTTTGCAACATTATTCATAGCCGTAGCAACGTTGCCCTTATATTGAAGCTCCAAGACATTCATAGGAGCATTGACATCAGCAAAAATGTCCGAAGTTATATTATCTAGAACTGAATCTCACGTTTTACTGTACTAAGTGCTTCTATTTTCCCGGCTACATATATTTATAACGCAAAAGGGTCGATTTATTTTATTGAAGCTTCTAGCGATTTACTGATTACACCACAGATTTTGATTTAATTTATGGTATCCGCCTCATATAATTGTTGACAACGTATATTAAAGAAATCCATTCTTTATTATAAGGACATACTAATAATAAATAATGAAGAACAGAATATTGCATTTTTGGAACAAACTTTATAAATCGTATAAAAATGATTTAGAAGCTTACATACTGTATTCAAAATGTTTCGGAGTATTCCTAAGTCAGTGCTTCTTTACACTGTTACGTATATTTCTCTTGCCACCGATTCATGCAATGATATTCTCTTATTTTTAGATATTATACCGAACATACAGCTCGTTTATTCGCTGTCTATGTTTTGTGCAAACAAACTTAATTTATTTGCAAGTGTTGTCACATCACGGAGTGAGTATTTGCATAAGTAGCTTATGTTTTCATTTGGTGACAGGCAATGCCTGGAAATTCTATTATTTTTGTAAAATATTTTTTAACAGTTTCAATATTCATAACATGATATTATAGTTCTGAAGTATCTTCATTCATAATATTATTCTAAGATGATTTTAAAATAAATATAACATCTTTTCTTTTGTTATTGCGTTTTTATATTTAGTCATTTTTATAGCAGGATCCGTGTATGTTTCGGTTTGGAATTATACATAATTTCTTCACTAATATTGAAACATCATTTACAACATTGTGTTACTCAATTTTGGCTACCCAATTAAATTACTGAATTGTTGGCGCCACTGTTAACGGCGACCAAACATAGCGCTAGTATCTTGAGTCAAGCGACGGACCGTGGGTCCAGTGCTGCCACCTACGTCGGACCGGATGTTGGAACGTTGCTGGCGAGTCATTTGGCTGACGTCACTTTGGCGCGGGAATACCAAGATTTTAAAAAGCTCGGAGTTGAGTGGGCTAGGCTCACTTTTTACTCGTGCTTCGTCGTAGAACAACATTTATACTGTCCATTATTGTCAAATACTTAATGTAATTAATTAATTGGCTGTGTATTAAAAGTGATCAAAGTAGATGTACTTTGATCACTTTTAATACACAGTCCCCTAGACGGGTACGTAACTTTCGGCCCATTTGTAGGCGTGAATTCGAAGCACTTCTGATGTAAGTGTAGTCTACTTTAAGCAAGAATAAATAAATACATCTATTTATTTATTCTTGCTTAAAGTAGACTACACTTACATCAGAAGTTACGTACCCGTCTAGGGGAACGAAAAAGGAGGAAACGTACAAGATCTTCATTATCATCATCATCGACAAGCAGTAAGTCCAGTAGAAGCTACACGCCTTCACCCATTCGTAAAAGAACAAAGAAATCAGTCGATAGTCAAGTAGCGAGTTGCTATAGTATGGTTTTGAACTCAGTGGTACCAGAATTTTGACCCCCTTACAGATAAAGTAAATAATTGGCTCAATATTGTTGATTTGCATGCTAAAACATTTTATTGGAAGGATCAGGTGATAATTTACCAGGCTGTCAATAAATTTAAAGGAACGGCAAAAACGTGGTATGAGTCCTTTTAAAAAAAATGAGAGTAGTTGGGCTAATTGGAAATGAAAACAATGGCGAGATAAAATATCGTTTATATTTCAAACAAAACGTAACATGTTCGCGTTACTTAAAGAAATCATTGATTGTAAACCGACACAGCAACATTTGTATCAATTTTACTTTCAACAAAAATATAAAATTGACAAGTTAGGTGTGGGGACATCATTTCTATCATTACGGGCAATATCAACGATCCTAACATAAGTGCGTCGGTGGTTGCCGGAAGTATATATACATGCGACCAACTTGCATCTTTTCTCCACGGTCGGTGAAGTAGTTCTCGTAACACGAGTCATGGCGCTGTCAGTGAATATAAGGCGCCTCAATCCTCGTTTAAACGAATCGATCTAGGAAATTCATAGAAATCGGGACAATCGAGTCGTATTGCTATGTCAAATCAAAGTTTAACGGCTACCAGAACCGCAAAGCAGACAACTTGTTTCGGATGTGGGGGTAATCACAAACGAAATGAGTGTACAGAAACATGTAAATATTGCAGTAAGAAGGGACATTCAGAAAACTATTGTCGAAACAAAAAAATCTGACGAAGTAAAAAAAGAAGTAAAATTTATCAAGTCTGGTGAAAATAAAAATAAATTTAATAAAGTTGCCTGTATAGGGGACTTTTCTCAAAAAGTTTTTATTGACATGGGCAGTGACTGCTCCCTAATAACTTCGCATTTAGTAAAACAGTTAAAGTTAACGATACTAAAGTTGGCAATACCGATTCATTTGTAGGGATTCTCAAATTGTTCTGTGGTTTTGGTAGAAGATTACGTAACGACTTTTCTGATTTTAGACGGTATAGAATTCGGAAGTGTAGATTTCCATATTATTGACGTGTTATCGGGTTGTAACGTCCTGATAGGCCGGAATGTGACCAAGGATACGTCAGTTATGTACATGAGAATAGGAAATCAACTGACGTTTCAGAAAACCGTGAATGTGTCTGTAGTTTTGTCAAATAAAGTAGTATTCAACGTACCCGATAAATATCACGATGCTTTAAAGTATTTTTGAAAAATATCCCGAAACAATCGCGGCTGATTTAAGTTCATTAGGTAAAATAAAAAAAATGAAATTGATATCAAACTTAATCGAACAAGTCTATTTACACTAGGCCATATAGGTTATCAGAGCCTGATAGGACATTGTTACGTAAAATAATTGACGAGCTTCTTAAAAATAACATCATTCGTGAAAGCAAGTCCCCATTCGCTAGTCCTGTACTATTAGTAGAAAAAAAAGGGGGGGAAAAGCGACTATCCGTGGATTACAGGTTAATAAATAAAATAACTACTAAAGAGAAATAGCCTATGCCACGCATAGAGGACTTGTTATGCAAGTATG
Source organism: Polymixis lichenea (assembly GCA_949091785.1). Lineage (NCBI taxonomy): Eukaryota > Metazoa > Arthropoda > Insecta > Lepidoptera > Noctuidae > Polymixis > Polymixis lichenea. Next base: position 18,223,844 of record OX420950.1, read on the forward strand.
TTACTAGCTTAGATATGAAGAGTGGATATTACCAGTTACGTCTAAATGAGGCTTCAATATACAAAACTGCATTCCATGCCATTTGGGCTGTCGAATAGACCATCCGTTTTTCAACCCATGATGAACTAGATTTTGGGTAATTTACGCTTCAAAAATGTCATTGTACATTTAGATGACGTGTTAATCGTATCAAAAACCGTTGAAGAAAATATAAACATCCTGGAATCAGTACTAAAAATGTTTAAAGATCGCGGTTTGACTCTTAAAAAAATGTTCTTTCTTTTTAACTGACATCACATTTCTTGGATATGAGGTAAATGGTAATGGTATCAAACCCACACCAAAGAAAATTGATGCTAAAAAGCAGTTCCCAGTACCCAAAACGGTTCATCGGCTGCGTCAGTTCTGAGGCTTTTTTTTTTTTTTTTTTGTGTGGGAAATCATCAAATAACTTCTCCCGCTATAGGTGGAGCGGGAGGGTGTGTCAGACTTTTACTGACTAAAACCCACCCGTGTTCCCTCAGTTGCTTGTGTGCCAGGGGCCGCGGTATCTCTTTCGAACAACCCGTACCCCTGGCAGGCATGGCCCTTGTGGGCCCCATCAGTTGCTACTGACATCTCTTTGAGGCGCGCGTGGAACACAACGCGCCGTCGACCCGGGCTTGGTCCTTACCGGATAGCGAGCTACCCATTACTCGCCGTCCACAAGCCCGTGCCTACGGTGGCCGGGAATCAGCCTGGTATTCCCGACGCCCAGGGCGTTTCCTGCGAATGCCACGGCTATGAGGGCGCATGTACTGCATCTCCCTCACTTGCGCCGCCTCCCTTTTTGCGAGCATAACTGCTTCGCTGAAGGAGGCGACTGCTAGCCATGTACTCTCTCTCCGTACCATGGCCTGGACCAGGGTCAGACGCGAGAGATTGCCGCCACTGATCACCTCCACGAGGACACGGTGGTGCTCCGCACAAGCTGGGCAGACCTCCACCGTATGCTCCACCGTGTCCCCAGGGTGATCCTCGCAATGGAAACACCCGGGCGGCGTTTCCTCCCGCCCTATCCGAAACAGGAACCTCCCGAAACAGCCATGTCCAGTGAGGACCTGTGTCAGGCGGAAGGTGAGGACGCCATGCCACCTCTCAAGCCATTCCTCAAAGAGGGGACTTACCGCCGCAATCGTGCCGTGCCCAGCACCGTGTTGCCACAATTGCACTTCCCACGTCGCCATGAGATCCTGCCGGAGCTCTGTCCTCCGTGCCGTGATTTCCCGCGGCAGCGGAGTTAAGCCCCGGCGTTTGGCCTCCTCGCGCCACTCCTAAGTGTGCGCGAGGACCTTTGCCTCCAGATCCCATGGCGGCAATCCGGCAAGGAGGCCCGCCGCCTCACCGGAGATCGTGCGGTATCCCCGGATCATCCGGATGGCCATGAAACCACATGGCTTCGGACTTGTGCAAGGCCACCTTAAGTCCCAGTTGCCGGATCCTATCCACGATTGTCGCAACCCCGTGTGTCGCTAAGTCAGCCACCGCCTGGTACGACCTCCCCTGCGCTAGGACCAGCGTGTCGTCAGCGTAGCAAACTACGCTGACACCGCTAGGGAGGTCGGCGCGCAGCACCCAGTCGTACTCGATGTCCCACAGATGCGGCCCAGGACCGAACCCTGTGGGACACCGCACGACATCTCTCGCCAGTTCCACTCTCCTTGGTGACCGGGGCAGATGACGGCCCTGTCTGTCAAGTAGGCCTCGACCACACGACAGAGGTAGGTCGGCATCCGGTGATACCGGAGTGCCTCCCTGATGCAACTCCAGGGCAGGGTGTTGAAGGCATTGGCGATGTCTAGAGACACCGCCAAGACGACCCTACCCTGGGCCATTGCATCCCCCATCGTGAGGGCTCACACGCGCATGATGGTATCCACCGTGGAGCGCCCCCTGCGGAAACCAAACTGGCTCTCCGCCAGGTGAGTTCTTAGGCTTAGTAACTATTTCCGTAAGTTTATTAAGGACTGTGCAATACTAAGTAGCCCGCTTAAATTTAAAAAAAAAAAGGCCAAAGGTGGCAATGGACAAACGAACAAGATCGCACGGTAAATCTATTAAAAGAAGCCTTAACTTGCGATTCTACCTTAACTGTCTTTGATCCTAAAAATAAACCATACTTTATACAGATGCAAGTAGGGAGGGGGTAGCTGGAATTATGGTACAAGTGCATGAACATGGTGAGCGACCGATATATTACTATAGCAGGCAAACTACCAACGAGGAAAATCGTTACCACTCGTTTGAGCTCGAGCTTCTTGCTATAGTGGCATCATTTCAAAAATTTGGTTTGTATTTGCTGGGTCGTAAGTTTAAATTAATTACGGATTGTAATGCCGTCAGATACTCGCTTACAAAAAAAGAAGTGTTGTCATGAAGAGCCAGGTGGGTGCTCCTGACTCAAGAATTTGACTTTGAGATTTGTCATAGACCCGGTGCTAAAATGCAACATGTTGATGCACTTAGCAGAAACCCTTCCTATAGTGGTGAAGTTTGTGAAATACAAATGTTAATGTCTATCGCCGAAGCTGACTGGCTTTTAAGTGTTCAGGAACAAGACTGAAATCTCTGTAAAATCAGAGATATTTTACTATCAGGAGAGGCCTATGCGAATCGGAATGTTTTAACGAATACGAACTGCTTGGAAACAAAATCTACGCACTGAAATTGGTCGAAGGTGGGTTGTTCCAAAAAATTGTATCTGGCAAGTAATTATGTACAATCATGACAAAATAGGTCACTTCGCTGTAGACAAAACGTTAGAAAGAATTAAACATAAATACTGGTTTCCTAAAATGAAAAAAACAGTAACTTAATACATAAAAAATTGTTTGCACTGCTTACACAATAAAAATAAAAGTGGTAAAAAGGAAGGTCAGTTGTTTTCAATTCCAAAATATGCTCGCCCCTTTCATACCCTCCATATGGATCATGTGGGTCCATTTGTGAAATCATCAGAGAACAATTGTCATATCCTGGTACTTGTAGATGCGTTTACAAAATTTGTATTTGTATTTCCGGTGCGTGATACAAGCACAGCTTGTGTCATAACAGAATTAGACCACTTGTTTAAGATTTTTGGCAATCCGCGAAGACTCATTACTGACGCTGGTCCTGCTTTTACGGCAAAGCCATTTCAAACATATTGTGATTGCAAAAACATTCGTGCACACACTATAGCAACTGGCATGCCGAGGTCAAACGGACAAGTCGAACGCTACAATAAAACAATAGTAGAGGCACTGCGTTCATTGGGTGCAGATAACGACTACACACACTGGGATGATGTTTTAACGTGTTTACAACAAGTTATAAATAGCACATTGCAGAAAACCATCAATGCAGTCCCCAGTGAAGATTTTTTTGGGTACCGCCTTAGAACAGAGAGCGACATATTTTTACCCGAGCACGGAGAAGTTGTAGATGTCACACAGCTGCGACGGGATATCGACACACGAATAAAACTTTTGATAGTTTTGATGCAAAACGAAGTGTGGCCAAACAATACGAAATTGGGCACTTGGTTCTCGTAAAAGTGTCTAGCCAGGCTGGTAATGGTAGCAGTACTAAACCCCTACCGGTATTCAAGGGCCCCTTTAAAGTTACAAAAATACTCGGGTAAGATAGTTGACATAATAGGTAGAGAGCGATCACACAAGAAATATTCTGGTACTACCTGTGTAGAAAACATGAAACCATGGACTAAGATAACCGATTGGGATAAGGATGTTGGCGTGGTTGGTTTGTACAAAATACTAATTTAATAAAACGTCAAAAGGTAAAATTATTGTTTATTTAAAATATAATAATACATTTACATTTTGGTTTTAAATTATTACTAATATTAAAATGAAACTTGTACAATATTTTGTTCTGCAATAATCAGTTTAACAAATAACACTTTATGGAATAGAAATGTTACAGTTGTAATGGCGTTTCCACTACAGAAACAAGTGAAGTTCGACCTTGAGCTTGTTGTGGGCAAAAATGTGGTTCATGCAGATAAAAGTGGATGAACTGGAAAACTTCATCTACCATGTGGACTGCGACTCTGAGCATAGTGGTGCGAAGTCAGGGATCACACTTTTGTATGTGCTTCTCATGGGTTCAGTGGTGGGAACTCATTCAACATAATGTAATATAATACCTATTATAGTCATAAAAGCTAACATGTTTACTCTCAAATTACAGATGACGATGTGTCTAGGGACAGACACGCTTCAGGAGGGCCGGATGTTGGCGCCACTGCTACCGGCGACCAAACATAGCGCTAGTATCACGAGTCAAGCTACGCACCGTGGGTCCAGTGCTGCCACCTACGTCGGAACGGATGTTGAAACGTTGCTGGCGAGTCATTTGGCTGACGTCACTTCGGCGCGGGAATACCAAGATTTTAAAAAGCTCGGAGCTGAGTGGGCTGGGCTCAGTTTTTACTCGTGCTTCGTCGTAGAAACAACATTTATGCTGTCCATTATGGTGAAATACTTTTTGTAATTAATTAATTGGCTGTGTATTAAAAGTGATCAAAGTAGGTATATCTATCTATTTATTCTTGCTTAAAGTAGACTACACTTAAAGAATGTTGATTTAATTTTATTGAAGGTAACGGTACGTTACCGTTTCAGAACACAGCTAACTCGTAAAGGCTTCTTCAAACAGCCGCGACGCGATAGTGCGACGCGACACTTTTAGAACAATTTCCATTAAGTTTTCATAGAAATTGTTCTACGAGTGTCGCGACGCGACCGTCGCGTCTCGCTAGTCTGCACGAGCCTTAATATTATTTTGCTAATTGCTGCTTTCAGATGCCTCGATCTCTGAGCGTTCTTATCGTCCTATGGACTGTAAAATTCTTCTCATTTGTAACAATAATTTGCTGGAAATATGAGATGTTCTATATTTCTGTGGTTCTCGATATTCTGTATTTCTTATTTTTATCATGACTAATTCAGAAATATCTAATTAAAAAGGTACCAATTGATTGTATCAAAGAAGCACATTAATAATAAACATCTTTGCTGTCAAATTACGTAAAAGGCTTAGGATTTGTAGATATTTTTTATTATTTCTATCTAATAAATAATTATCTTACTTGGTATCATCGGAATTGAACATTTTACATTACAAGATTAAGTAATTTCACAGGAATGCAAACTGCAACAGTACAATAATGTAGTTAGTTAAAAGTCTTCCAGGGGCCCAAGTCTGCTATTTTTATAAATTCGTCATTCCAACACGATCCCATTGTCATTTTGCTAAAAGTTCGTAATCTGCTAAATTCATAATGATCGATCATTGGTCGGTCAATAGTGTCGTAATAGAATTGTGTCATAATGACATTGTCGTATTGCCATTATTATAAAACCCGTTAGCAGAAATGATTTTCCAAGAACGACTACTAAATTTGAACATTTATTCATGCCCCATTTCATTTAAATATATATTTTTACATATTACTTATTATTATATAATAGTTTATTAGTGTCAAATTATAGCAGATTACCGCCAAAGTCAGTCATTAATTTGTCATTATGTACGAGATTATATATTGAAATAAATGTGTGGCGCAAACTGCTGAATTGCAGAATGTGCGGTTGCACCGTACAGTACCGTATATTGTGGCCAATTCACATAAAATCTGTATAAATGGTTAAACATATGTTATTTTAATGCGTAAGCAATATTACTTTATTATCAAAATACATTCAGTAGGTTTTGCGTGAAAGAATAACAAAAATCATCCATCGTCACAAACTTTCGCGTATATAATAAAAAAAAGGAATAATATTAGCAGAATTGTGTTATTTCACAGGAAAGCAAACTGCAGCAGTATAAAAATATAATTACTATTACAGAGAAAATTTAAAAATGAAACAATCAAAAACATCAATACGGGATATTTATTTTCACAGGGAGTGATATAAGTATCTGTTGCTTAGGTATTATTATTTTGCAGAGAATATTTCAGTGAACATTATTTTGAAAGGTTGTACTGTTGTATATTTCGAACTTCTTTGGCGAGTCTGTTATTGAGAGACAATTCAACTTAACGATTTGAGTTAATTCGCATGATTTGAGTCTTCTTCATTATTCAGTTTAGAATGTACTACACATGAATAACAAAACATATTTGCTGTCAAATTACATAAAAGGCTGTGTAGGGACTGTTTTGATTTATATCTACTCCATAATTATATTACTTGATATCATCGAAATTGAACATATTACATTAAAGAATTAAGTTATTTCACAGGAAAGCAAACTGCAACAATACAATTATGTAGTTAGTTAAAAGTCCTATCAGAGGTAACGGTAGAGTAGCGTCTATTGTGAATAAGCCACACGCTGTCATCTTATTGAAGGACCGGTTGACTTGTAGTACGCGCTCGCAAAGTTGTCTGGCAGTTTCTACAAGGAAATAGTAAAAATATGTGTTGAATAAATTACAAAAAAAATAAAATATTTATATAAATATAGATCCTTCTTTTTAATCCTCTATCTACATAAAGTATGTTGTTATTAGGAGAATTAACATTGTCGATATTAGCATTAAAATTATTGAGACATTAGAAGTCGAAACTTTTACTTTTACCTGCACAGTTTGTGTCCATCACACGTTGAATACACGCTGACTCAGCGTTTTCCATAGATATGTAGAATTTTTCACATTGCCAACAAGTTATCATTACAAGTGATAAAAATTTAACTATCCATGTGATTAAAATGATGTTTAGAAATGTAGGTATCTGAAAGCAACAAGAATCAAAATAATATTAAGAGACTGCTGTGCTCTGAAATTGTACCGTAATGTTGCGACATTACGGTACAATTTCAGAGCACAGCAGTCTTATTTATGCAATGAAATTAAGGTTCCCTTGTATAATCAGATACAGATCGGAGGGTCAATCAGATACTCAAAATTGATTAGAAGCATCTGGGTACCGTAAGTAGGTTTAGTGAAAAACTTTACAAAAAATAATGTTGTCAATTATATTTTACTAAATCATTAGTGAAAGAAATATAGGCTGACGAAACACTTAAGCAATATTTAGCCCAATAAATGGGTTGGATCTAGTATCCTTTGGCAGGAGTTGGGGGTAAAAATGGTGAAAATTGGTAAGTTTTTGTTTCCGATTGTAACGCTACCACTCTTATTAAAAAGGTAATGCATATTTTTCGAGAAAATTACAAAATAAGTTTCTAACCTCAAATCAGATAAAAGCGAAAACGGAACGTTGAAATTCGTGATTGAAGACCAAGTCTGACACAATATATTATTTGTGGTTTATTTGGGACTTAGCTACCAAGATAACTTAGCATGCAAGAGCGAGCGAAGCAAGCTCTGGACTTGGGACACCCCGACCCAGACAGGTTAGGTTAGAAGGGGATCGAGGGGTCTAGTGAGCGAGTGAAGCGAGCGAACACAGACCACGCCATCCCTTTTGTGGTAATCTTTTTTTTGACCACTGAGCCCCGCGAAGCAGGGCTCCCACTACGCCTTTTAGGCAACTTTTAAGTTTTTTGAGGTTAGATTACAAAAAATATTTTTTCTCGGAATCGGTGAATTACCTTTTCATGGGATTGGTGCCAGGGAGGAGGGCGGGCACCTTTTTCCCCACCCCCACTCTCCTCCTCCTGCGATACCGATTACGATCGACACTAAATTTAGGCAACTTTTAAGTGTTTTGAGGTTAGGTTACAAAAATCATTTTTCTCAGAAACGGTGAGATACCTTTTCATGAGAGTGGTGCCAGGAGGAGGAGGGGCGCCCCTCCCCTTCCCCCCACACCCACTCCCCCCTCATTTACTAAATTTTTACCTCTTATGATATTTAATACAATGCGTGTATACTCACTTCGTGATGTGACGACGCTTCCAAATATGTTAAGTTTATCTGCACTAAACATAGATTATGAAGAAATGATTCAAGTGTTCGGCATAAAATCTGAAAAAGAAGAGAAAAGGAAATCATTGTGTGAGTCGGAGGAACTTGAATTATATGATATAATACCAAATATATATATTTATATATAAATGCTAATCTAGTTCCAGTTTAGGATTCCTGCTAGACTCCCTCGCATTCCTATCACTTCCTTGCACGCAGTACACGGTGCAACGAGTGATCTCGACAGCAAGCGAGATCACCTCAAGAATAAACCACCCTCCAACATACAATATCATTACCACAATGGCATTCTAACGTATCCGCACTGTGCACATACCTTTACCTTCAAGATAGGTTACATTAGCCACTCTGTTGTGGCTATAATATAAATAACGGTGGTAATAACGTGTTTTCGACGAGACAATGAACGCACACACTTATTGGATAGAGTCACTCTGGATAGAGTCACGCTGAACACAGACTGGATAGAGTCACAATGTACAAATACCCCGTGCCTTGGGGAAAGGAGAGGATTTGACACAATTGCTGTTTCATTCACCCAACATTGCTGCACTCCGTAGCACTTGCTACGATACCGGATTCTGCTACGAAATTGCTACGAGGACAAACAACTCATACCGCATCGGCTACGCGATGTAACTCACTCACACTTACTACAAATCTTACGGAACGGCTGCATAACCATAAACTTGACACTTATTAAATTCTAAACCGTCGTAAACAAGTGTGTCAACATGTCGACATCACGTACTCCACCTAAAACATCTATTTCGAATGTGGTTGATTCTTTGCATGTTCTTCAGAATTCTGATAAATCCGTAAGAATAATCTCTGATAGGGATTCAGCTGGAATGTTTAACGCCTCGCGAAGAAACAAGCGCAAACAAGGTGACTTGCATATGGCTGAAATAATGGAAATATTTGATGAATTCTCCAAGACACTAACTACAAAATTTGATGCTCTTACTGAAAAGCAAGAGACTGCAGAGTTGAGGAAATCCATAAACTTCATGTCAGAGAAGTATGATGAGGTACTGGAAAGCTTGGGTAAAATGCAGAAAGAAAATTCCACCTATATAATTCAGGTTGAATTACTTACCAAGGATAATATCACCTAAATAATGAGCAAAGTCGGCGAGGTTCTTCAGCAATCTATACAGTTTTCTGATATTCGGGATACATACAGATTGAAAACCAAAAGTAATGCTAATTCTCCAATTATAGTTGAATTTGCATCGACATCGATAAAAGAAAATATTATTCAGAAGGCTAAGCTGTTTAATAAGAGCAACAAACAGAATAAGCGTAACAGTTCACACCTAATGATTAACGGTCCAACGCAACCTATTTATATCTCTGAATCTCTTACTCCATATGCTAAGAAACTGTTCTATAAGGCTCGTCAACATGCTAAAAAAACTCATTCACGGGTTGCTGGCATTCTTATGGCAAAATCTACATGAAGAAAAGTGAAGATCAACCATCCATACGTGATGATAATGAGGAAGACATTTTAAAACTCACTCAAGCAAGCCCGGGTCGACGGCGCGTTGTGTTCCACGCGCGCCTCAAAGAGATGTCAGCAACAAGTGATGAGGCCCGCAAGGGCCGATGCCTGCCAGGGGTGCGGGTTGTTCGAAAGAGATACCGCGGCCCCTGGCACACAGGCAACTGAGGGAACACGGGTGGGTTTTAGTCAGTAAAAGTCTGACACCCTCGGCCCTCCCGCTCCACCCAGAGCGGGAGAAGTTATTTGATGATTTTCCACCCAAAAAAAAAAGGTATGACTTTACGGTCTGGGCAACGGTATCACTTATAATATTTTTTTAGCTAATATCAAGGTCTTAAGTCAGTTACGATACTTAAAATATAAGTTCAAAAATGTTTTACACTATCTCGGCATTGACTTGACGGTCTCATCACTAACACTCGTACACACACACAACCAACTTCAAATGAACTTAACATCCGGTATAATTCTATTTGCATATAAAAATGTCTTTTTCCTTTTACACCTTTAGATTTACAAGTGTCCTTATCTTAAATTCGATAGCATATCTAGTGATATATCCACCGATGTTGACCTTATATCCGTGGCTAATGCATCTACCTGCAGCATTGATGAATGCTCATCTATAATCTCAACATTTGGTAAAACTTTGAAAATCATTACACAAAACATTAGAAGCATTAACTGCAACAGAGCTGGTATGCTGACGCTTTTGGGTAGGTCCAATGATGACTGGGATTTAATAGTGTTAACCAAGTGCTGGTTGCGGGGTGTTCATAATCCTCCTATAATGGATGGTTACGATTATTATTCAACTTCCAATAACAAAACCCAAAATGAAGGGATAGTCGTTTTTATTAAAAAAAGCTATCAATGCTTGTATAAAGGAACCATCCATCTTGAACTGTAATAGTTTATTAATTTCACTTGCAAAGAATACTATGGTCCTTGCTATTTACCGGTCACCAAGTGTTAGGAATATTGATAATTTTCTGGGAAGTTTAAATATTGGGTGATTTAAATGTTGACATTTCCGCAAACACATTGGACATAAGAAAACACAACTACTTAAATCTAATGGCTTCGTATGGCATGCTGCCAGCTCACCAGATTCCTACTTACTCAAATTCTTGCATTGACCATGTCATGCTCAAAACCAAATTTTCAGCAACATGCTTGGTAGCTGAGACTTCCCTTACTGATCATTATAGTGTCATAATTTCCGTTAATAAGTCGCTTCCAGCTAAGCAGCATGCGAAAACCTTGAAACGAATTGATTATGCTGCCCTTGATTTGGCTATTCTTATCATTGACTTTGCGCCTCTTTTCGCTATGACTGACGTGAATATTGCTGTAGCCACTTTCACTGATTCTCTTAATACTGCTATGGTATCCTGCACAAAAACGATTACTATATCAAGACGTAAAATAATTTTAAAGCCATGGATAACTCCAGGACTTTTGAAATGTATGAGAAATAGAGATAACCTCTACCTTAAGTCAAATAAATCCCCTAATAATATGTCTCTCAAGCTAACCTATACTAGGTACAGGAATTTTTGTAATGGATTATTAGGAAAACTGAAAAGTGAATATGAAAGGAAAGAAATCGATAATGCATGGAACAATTCTAAAAAGCTATGGGAGGCCATTAAAAAAATCACTCACACTACTCGATCCAAGGAAGTCGCTTCTGAATTGATATCACCAACTAAGCCCCAGCGCTCCGTTGATGCTATTAATGCTTTCTTTGCTAATATCGGAAAATCACTCGCAGAAAAACATATATCTCATGAATCTTCGCCAGTTTTTCCAGTACCCCTTAAGACTGCTTGTCTCAATTCTTTCGTAATGCTGCCTACATATTAAAACGAGATAAATAACCTAGTTTTTAATCTAAAAGTTAACTGTGCTGCTGGACGTGACAATATTTCTGCAAATTTACTTTCCCGCTATAGATCTATACTAGTTTCCCCACTAACTTTTATTTCTAACTTGGCATTTACATCTGGAACTGTCCCACAAGCCTACAAAATCTCACAAATCCTACCTATATTTAAGTCTGGTGACAGGGACAGTGATAATAATTATCGACCAATCTCAATATTACCTACTTTGTCAAAGATTTTGGAAAAACGAATGAATAAAGACTGATACTACTTAGAGGAAAACAAGCTACTTTCTGCTTCCCAATACGGGTTTAGATGTAATAAACTAGTAACGACTGAAACTGACTATACCACTTCTGACACCACTGTTTCGGGGCAAGTTCAAAGTCCTTTTAAAAAAAAACTGTTTTTTAACCCTTGAAAGAATTTAATGACATTCGTAGGTTTTACACGGCATGATTTTAATTTGTCCGCCACGAAGTTAAAAGTATGACTCCTTCAACTAATTGTCACGAAAAACAACAACTGTAGGAAATGGTGAGAAACGTTACATGACGACTGCGAGGCGTCAGCGTTTACATTTTAGATGGTTTTTTTTTTGTGTGGGAAATCATCAAATAACTGATTCCCCTCTGGGTGGAGCAGGAGGCGTGTCAGACTTTTACTGACTAAAACCCACCCGTGTTCCCTCAGTTGCTTGTGTGCTAGGGGCCGCCGCGGCATTTCTTTCGGCACCCGCAAACCTGACAGGCATGGGCCCTTGCGGGCCCCATTAGTTGATGGTAACATCTCTTTGAGGCGCGCGTGGAACACAACGCGCTGTCGACCAGGGCCTGGTCCTCACCGGACAGCAGCGAGCTACCCATTACTCACCGTCCGCAAGCCCGCACTTACGGTTTACTGGGATTCCCGAAGCCCAGAGCGTCTCCTGCGGCGACTAAGGCCGTGAGAGCGCATATATTGCCTCTCCCTCACGTTGTGCCGTCTCCCTCTTTGCGAGCATTACTGATTCGCAGAAAGAGGTGACGGCTACCCATGCACTCTCGCTCCGTACCATGGCCTTGACCAGAGCCGGATGCGAGAGATCACCGCCACCGATCGCCTCCACGAGTACACGGCGGTGCTCCGCCGAAGCCGAGCAGACCTCCACCGTATGCTCCACCGTGTCCTCAGGGCAATCTTTGCAGTAGAAACACCCGAGCGTTTCTTCCCGCCGAACGGAACCTCCCGAAACAACCGTGTCCGATGAGGACCTGGGTCAGGCAGAAGGCGAGGACGCCGTGCCGCCCTTCAAGCCACTCCTCAAAGAGGGGACTTACCGCCGCAATCGTGGCGTGCCCAACATTTAACACGGTTAAGGCTGTCTTACAATTTATAAAAGCACGTACCTTTTTTTTTTTTTTGGGTGGGAAATCATCAAATAACTTCTCCCGCTCTGGGCGGAGCGGGAGAGCGTGTCAGACTTTTACTGACTAAAACCCACCCGTGTTCCCGTAGTTGCCTGTGTGCCAGGGGCGGCGGTATCTCTTTCGAACAACCCGCACCCCTGGCAGGCATCTGCCCTTGCGGACCCCATCAGTTGCTGATGACCTCTCTTTGAGGCGCGCGTGGAACACAACGCGCCGTCGACCCGGGCTTGGTCCTTACCGGACAGCGAGCTACCCATTACTCGCCGTCCACAAGCCCGCGCCTACGGTGGCCGGGAATCAGCCTGGGATTCCCGACGCCCAGGAAAGCACGTACCTTTACAGTCAAGATAGATTAAATTAGCCACATCAGAGTACACGCTCGTAACCTATACTTAGTTATCAAAAACAAAAACACTCAAAGTACAGTAGCCAAAATTGGAATGGGATTCATTCATTCATTCGGCCAAACTCTGTCGTCCCTCGACTGTGTAAACTGTTAAACAGCGACCTTGCTGTCGTGCACTCTGACTCATTTTCCAAGTTCCTCAAAATAGCTTTTAATAATTTGAAATTAGATTTCCTTATATTTGATTCCACTTTTATATTTGTCGGTGTCTCCATGTTTTATGTTTCAGACTAATATTCGTTTAATTTGATTTTTGATGTTATTTTGAAACTTATTATCTTTAACGTTAGTTTTAACTTATTTATTTGTTTTCCCTAGTTAGTTCTTTACGTTATAGTACATAACTAATAGTACTTGTGGTGGCACAATCATTACGTTCATAGGACCTGTGGTGCAAACCTATAAGTAATTGTTACATTGACCTTAGATTTAAATGAAATATTATTTTAAAACTGTAACGGTGTAAACAATGGTTGGTTGGCCATTAAAGAAAAATACATAAGTAAATGTAAGCACGGACTTACCAATACTCGAAAACATTTAGTATACAGATTGTAAGCTTCCAAAATATTTTGATACGTCTTAAAAAACTTGTTACAATATTCCTCACTCAGTTCTTCATGTTTTATTCTTAGTATGTCCTTTATCCATTCTTCCAGAAAAGTTGTCAATAATGTTGTAAGGCGGATACCATAAATTAAATTTAGATCATATTGTGTCACTAGTAAATCACAGGTAACTTCAACAAAATAAATCGACCCCTTTGCGACATAAAAATATGTAGCCGGGAAAATAGAAGTACATAGTACAGTAAAAACTGAGATCCAGTTCCAAATAATATAACTTGGTACACTTTTGCTGACGTCAATGCTCCTATAAATGTCTTGCAGCTTTAATATAAGGGAAACGTTGCTACAGCTATGAACAGTGTTGGAAATGATTAGCAAAATGTAGCTGAAGTAATACATAATACAAAAAATAGAAAATATAGCAGGCGTGATAGCTGTTTCATTAAATGCTACTAAATTAGTGCGTTTATCGATGATCATACGGGAGCTATAGAAAATATTGCAAAATGAAATAGCAAAGAACAGCAATATGTGATATTTCTTCTCACACGGTGTTATATAACTATTTCTTATTTTGTATTTTGAAGTTAAGAATACGGAGAGCATTATGTTAAAAGGTTGAACTATTCTCTGGACGTCTTCGTCCAGTTTATTTTTGAGGAACAATTTAACTGTACGATTTGCGTTCTCCCACATTATTATTACGCTACTGTTTGATTAAAACTGAACCATGTTCCGTCATTTTTATAAGGCCTAGTCCGGAAAATTTTCTGTTAGTATGACAGTGGGTCTTGATCGTATCTAACCTACTCGAAATTAATAGTTCATGCTGTCAAATAACATTAAAGGATGAGATAATTAATAATTCATCACCAAAAATGTATTTTTTGTGTATTTAAAGAGATAAATATAAAATCAACAACGTCTTGCATTATAAAATTAATTTTTGATCTTACGCTAGGATTGTAACAAACTTTAAACTATTATTTTCTAGTCAAATATTTGTGTTGTTCCACAATATTTATTTTTTGAGGTTGTTTTATTTTCCCACTCCCACGTCCTCACTGAGGGGAGGCCTGTGGCCCAGCAGTGGGAACATTAAAGGCTCTTATGCTTATGCTTTATTTTCTACTGTAAAACATACATATATGAATTTATGTTCCTTTACATTATGACATACCTAGGTAATTCAGTATATTCTCGAATTTTGGAAGTTAAATTTATTGAATGCTTGATTGTTAATACTAATTATGTATGCTGTCTAATTAGTTTCAAGGATAAGGTACTACCCAGGAACAATCGTAAGTAATTGATTATTTTTGGAAGAAAAATTGTTTTACAGAAAACAATAACATAATGGTTTCTTTTTAATTATTTCTTTGTCGGCACTAATATTTCATAAATCGAATAGCTAACAGGGTTTGAGTGTTTCGCTTATGGAGTGGAAAATGATATTCAATAAAACGGCATTAAATTTAAGCATATTGAAGAAATCAAACTCCTCAATAACTGTAATATTACAGAAAAGCTCCATCAGTACAAAAATGTACATAAAGGAACCTATCAGTAGAGTGGCGTCTATTATAAACAAATTCAAATTCAAATTCAAAATAATTTATTTGCAAATATGGGTAAACAATATGCAGATGTTTTACATTCATGTAATAGTTGTGTATCACATTATTAGTAACACCATATTTTACCTTTCGGCATGCAAACTAGGTAGGTACATAGAATGAAAACATTAAAAAAAAAAAATGAAAACTGAACAAAATAATAAGAATGAGATCAATAACACTTGTTTAAAAAGAAATCTTATACTTTATCCTGCAAATATTCAGATACACTGTAATATGCTTTATGTATCAAAAAGCTTTTTAGTTTTTTCTTGAACGTGTTAGGCGATGACGCCTCCATTAAATATTTAGGTAGATGATTGTATATACGGGGAGCCATGCAAAATATACTATTATTTAAAAGAGTTGTTTTATTGTTAGGACAACAAATTTTACTGTTGTGTCGTTTACTTTTATACTTTTCAAAGAAAGTATCGTTAGATCTTACAAAATTAATAATTTCATAAATGTATATGCATGGAAGTGTAAGTAGTTTAAGATTTTTAAAATATTCTTTGCAACTATCTGTTTGTTTAAGTTTACAAATTGAACGGACACATCTCTTCTGAGCCTTAAACGCATCATCCTTATGTACAGAATGTCCCCAAAACATTATTCCATACCTTATAATGGATCCCACATAACCATGGTATGCAGACAGAACAGTCGATATATCAGCCATTTTGGAAAGCATATGTAAGGCATACGATTGTTGATTTATTTTTAAGCATAGATTCTCAATGTGTGTTTTCCAATTTAGACTGCAGTCAATATTTAAGCCCAAAAATTTTGTAGTGTCTACGTGACAGTCCACATACTGTCATCCTACTGATGGGCCAGTTATCTTGTAGCACGCGCTTGCACAGATAGCTAAATGCTCTGTAAAAAAAGAAAAAGTTTAATTGAATTATTCAGAATTTCACGTCATTAAGGACGCCTACTATTGGGGGACATATTCGAAAAATTCTTAATTTGCCTTATTTTACATCCTGATATAGGTTGGCCTATTCCTTACTGTTAAGCGTTTGTTTGTGCACAGCTAATCAAAAAAAGAAATTTCTCAAATGGCAACTTCGATTACAGAAAATTATTCAAAGTCAAAGTCAAAGCATTTATTTCAATTATGCACTTAAAAGGCGCTTTTGAACGTCAACATTTACATTAAAATAGAATTGATTCTAGTCGCCCCTTCCAAAATGTAGTTTCGTGTGGAGAAGAATGGGCAAGAAACTCCACCGTTACTCTTTTAAAATGTTTTAAGTACAATATTTAACATAGTACACACGGCTACACATTTCCAGCATAAGCCGATCTCGCCTTGTATAGGATTTCTGTAAAGTGTGAGATCAGCATAAACCGGAAATGCACAACTTGATACGTAGCCTTGTGTACATTCATTAAATAATTACGTGTAAAAACGATGCACCTAGAATAAAATTAACATACCAAAATAGGTAACAAGAATGAAATTGAAGCAATACAGATAAATAAATTTTATGATGGATACATGGTGCTCTCATATTTACAAACATTGTAAAAGTAAGTATACAATTTTCCTAGCATATTAACAAGTAATAAGTCAGTGTGTGAGTTAAAGTAGTATAAATACAAATAATTAAAAAATTCAATTAGCAACAAGTTTGATTTTGTCTAGACTTTAGATTGTCCTATGGAACAGGACCAGCATGTTTCCAAGCATTCTTATCTTGGATAAAATGCTCTAATTTGTAATTATGCTTTTTTACAAGTTTACTTTTACTAAGAGTTTTAAATTTCCTTTCATTTAATTGCAATATATCACGAAGTATTTGTTATAACATTTAACACAATTAACATTTATTAAAATTATTATATCCAATTTGTTAAGTACTTAACTTCCTACTTTAGGTAGATATGTCTGTCTGAGTTGATAAATGTAATTCGCATACGTACGCGTGTATTCGACAACTAACTTTAAACGCCAGGTATGACTATCTGCAAAAGAACATTGATGACGCCATTTTGATAAATACTCTATTATTCAGCACATAGATGTCCCACAAATTGCAAAACCCATGAACAACACTGTTACTTCTTCATTAACTCACAACTCTGTAATTGAAAATCACACAAATAAATTGAAAACACTTCAAATTGCCAGTTGCCGCTGTCACCGCATGGTTGATCAACGCGTTAAACACAAACGTGAACAATTAAGTTTAAAATCAGCCTCATTAACATAATCAGATAATGTTCTGTTCTGCGATATGTATGTTTATATAAAGCACCGATATTGGTGCCATTATGTACAGGTAAATAGATATTAAAGTTTTTTTTTTTAAACTAGCTGACCCGGCGAAAATCTATATAATTTTTTAAAATTTTCTTATATACAAACTTTGGCCTGACAACAAGGAACACATAAAAAAAATCATCCAATTTGGTGCAGTCGTTCGGAAGTTATGCGCGTACATACATTTCGGCGATTCATTTTTATATTTATAGATAGATATGATATACGTAATAAAATGCAATGGAACCGACATAATGATATGGCCAAATGTAAATAAGAGTACGAGACTAAAAAGGTAAGCAACTTTCAAGTACAGTTTCTTTCCCACCATCACTTTCTTGATACATCATTTTCATGAATATTAATAACTAGCTTTTGCCAGCGGCTTCACCCGCGTAGTGATCGAAAATTATCCCACAGGAACGTACTACCGGGATAAAAAGTATATTTTGTGTTAATCCAGGTTATAATATAATGTGTACCAAATTTGATCCATAATCGCCGTTTTTGCATAAGTCCAAATTTATAATACTACTAGGATACAATGCAATGCAATCGACATAATGATTATGGCCAAATGTAAATACGATTACGGAACTAAAAAGGTAAGCAACTTTCAAGTACACTTCTTTTCCACCATCACTTTCTCGGTACATAATTTCTATCGATTATATTCATTTTGTTATTTCAGATTTTTAAGAATTTCCATAGAATTGTAAGTCACAGAAATGCTTATGAGAAATTAAGGTTAGTAATGACGTATATTTGGGGACAGTTTTGCGTGTCAATTTTGTTCGAGACTGTGTATCTTGGGTTTTTTTTTTGTATATCAATGCCCCCAATATTTCAAAGTGAAACTTCTGCCAATGCTTCCAATACCGGCCAGGTACCGCATAATCGGATTACCAGCTCGCAGATGACGCCCAACGATTCCGATTTGCATGCGTAATGCAGCTAAGTGCACTTTCAGTCGCCGACATTTTGTACTCATTATCAGAAATTCGATTCCACGTTAGGTGTGAATGGAGAATTTTATTTGCTTCGATGAATATTTTTAAGTGGGAAAGAGATTTTCAGATTATCGCAATGGTTCATTTGTTTTTAATGATTATAACTCACATGGTCCTACGTGTTTTTATTCCTATCAATTAAGGGGCCATCTCTCTGCTCATGAAATTTGTAAAATATTAACTTTCTTCAGAATCAGAATCAGAATCAGAATCAGAACTTTATTTGCTATGAATGTAGGTACAGTTATAAGATGTTGTACATAAATTGATGAGATCGGCTACAGTCTACCTTACGGCGTGCAAATTATTAGGTACATAAATTAAACTATTAATACAAATTAAATAATGTCAGCAAAACAAAACAGAAATTAAGGTGATGTCAATTAATATTAATATAGGCGGGTACATAAGTCATAATTGGTCAAATTTGTAATTAAATATAACAATCATAATCAGGGTAAATTTATATCATTTAGAAAGTCTTTCACTGAGTAATAACATTTGTCTAATAGTAGCGCAGTAACCTTAGATTTAAAAATATTTACTGAATAATCCTTAAAACTATGAGGTATTTTATTATAAATGATAGGTCCCATTGTCATAATACTTTTCCTTAACAGTGCTGTTTTGTAATTACCCGAATGTAGCAAGTTCTTATATTGAGATCGCAAGGGGCCATTACGTGTTCTTATATTGGCCAGTGACGGAAATAAGTCTATGTTGGCTTTTACAAAAATTGCCACCTCTAACATATACAAACATGGAAAAGTTAGCAGATTCAGAGACCGAAACACAGGTTCACAGCTGTTTGTGCTTTTAAGGTTTGACATTGATCTAATACACCGTTTCTGGGCTTTAAAAATTACCTCCCTCTCACTACAATTACCCCAAAATATTACTCCAAATCTTAACACTGACGCAACCAGTCCATGATAAGCTAGTAGAAGTGTATCATTGCTAACTTTGTGTGATAGGTTATACAGTACGTAGGCTGATTTATTTAACTTCTTACATACGTCATCGGCATGCGGTTTCCAAGTCAAATTGTTGTCAATCAGGATGCCTAGAAATTTTGCTACACAAGTTGTATCCACTTTTTGACCATCATAACTAACATTAATATCATCAGCGCGTATCCTTTGGTAGAAGTGCATTACTTTTGTCTTTTTTAGATTTATTATTAAGTTATTTGTTTCCAGCCAGTCTATAATTGTTTCTAACGTTTCATTAATTTCCCTTTCGTAGTTTTCTTTATTGGTACACTTAATGATCGCTGTACTATCGTCTGCAAATAGTACCATAGGTTGTCGTGTCTGCCGTGGCAAGTCATTTATATATAAAAGAAATAGAGGAGGTCCCAAGACACTTCCTTGCGGTACACCATATTTAACCTCCCTACCGGCTGATCTATATCTTCTTCTTGTTTTTTAAGCACTAGAGATTTACTATGCGTGTTATGTCTATCACTGTATGGCAAACAAAGCCTCTTTGCATTTTAGTTCTTACATTTTTCATTCCAACTAATAAATAGACGATTTATTAGATGATTTTAGTAAAATATTGTCCATATGTTACTGGTCACTATATAATCTATACATTAACCACTATGACCAGAACCCAAAACTCAAATCAAATGAGATAAATCAGATAAATGGCGATTTAAATGATGAAATTGAATGTTCTGGACTTACGAGTATTAAAATGATTAATGGCTGCATTCCATGTTTAAATATTTAAAATGAATTCCCTCGGCTGACACTGACATGTTCCGATTTGACATTTCGCGGTAAAGTTTGGAAACGCGGTTGCTAAATTGAATTTATGTTTTTGAAATTTATTGCAATTAAAACACTTTTCGGTGATTTATTATTAATGCAGGAGTGGTTGTTTGTTGGTTTGCTTATTACAGATAAATTATTTTGTAATCGTATAATTATGATAAATTGCTGATGAAAATCGTTTGTTCCAGTAATAGTAGTTAAACGATTGTTGATCGTTGTTCGGTGCATTCAATGTATCGTAAATTGGCCACTCTTGAAATCATTTTACTTATGATAATAGTCGCCCAGTGGTCGAAATGCGACCATTAATTTAATTTATTTTAAATGCATTATTATATAAAAATATTACTTTTAGCTTTCTGCACTCCTTCTCCATATTATTATAAACTTTAACTCTGCCAAAGTTCATACTTCTCCGTCCGAGTAATTTTCCTAAAAAGGGATACAAAGTTTTTGTTTCACGTATACTACTTTAATACTTAATATTATAAAAGTGAACGTTTCTGAGTATGAACGTATGGATGTTTGTTACTCTTTCACGCAAAAACGGCTGAACGGATTTGAATGAAATTTGGCACACATGTAGTTTGTAACCATCCCGCTATTACGTTTCCATTCCGTGTGGTGCCGGACGTAAGAGAATAGCGCCATCCTATTTCTTCCCGTGGGTGTCGTAGAAGGCGACTAAGGGACTTACTACAGAATGGGCAGCAGCGTTCTCTATGCATTTTACCACCATACTGCGATCGCCAGCCCGCCTGCAAAGCGTGGCGATTATGGCAAAACCACCCTTTTGGGGGAGGCCTATGTACAGCAGTCGACGTCTTTCGGCTGAAATGATGATGATGATGATGACTACGTTCCCGTGGGACAGTTTTCGACCTCCACGCGGGCAAAGCCGCTGGCAAAAGCTAGTTAGTATATAGTTTAAAAAAACATCAAGGAATCCAAAACACTCATACACATACACGAAAGTTGCCGGCCCCATAAAAATACTCCAACAAAAGCGCGGTAATAATGAAATCAGTGTAACAGACCGTTTAAAAAGATAATTTAAAAAAAAATGCAATTCATTCCATCCCCATTCCCATCCCCCATCCTTGAAGGGTCATTACGCCACGAACGTGTGGATAATGTCTTCCACAGTGCTTTGAGTGCTTTGGAACGGTCGTTCAACAAAACGGTAACAGCAGTTAAATTTCGTTCCAGTTTTTACTGCGGTATCTTAAGCGTATGTCGGCTTAATGATCGGACTGTTTAGAGAGCGTGACTTTACATCAGCATTGTATTATGTGGTTATGGCACATAATGATGACTAAAGAGGCTGTGATGTATATCAGCGCTGCCAGAAGTGCGGGATGTTTGAAAGAGATACCGTGACCCTGGCACACAGGCAACTGAAGGAACACAAAGTATGACACGAAGAGCGGCAGAAGTTATTTAATGAATTCCCAATCTCAAAAAAAAAATGGATATCAGTAGCCCTATGCGTAACACACTCATGATCTCTTTCATTTTTCCAATTCATAAGTATTCCCTGCAAAACATACTTGCTTAGAAATGTATAAAATATTAATTTCAAACGTGTTAGCTATGCCCCTGAACGGGACAACTCTGAAGTGTCTTTAATCAATACGTAGAGTACTAAAAACCTAATACAAATGATGTGAAATACGCTTTGCAAGCTCCCTTGTACAGAATAAACCTACAAAGAATTCAGTCACACATATACTGTACGAGTAAGTAGATATACAGGAAAACCTTAACTTTATCCTCCCATAAGGGAAAATAGCCTTTACAATACCAACATACGATGTTCGTAAACTCTTAGCTGAAAGGGGGGAACATCTAAAAACAGTAATAATTAACCGTCTCGAGCCACTTAATGACACGGCCAAGTACAAAACTTCACTTTCAGAACTTGTAGGCGTTAAAATAACACTCCACCTAATGGGCCTTTTTAGTAGGGCTGCTGTACGAAGTTAAAATAATAAAATTGGAAGTAAGAACTTAAAATAATAAATTGGAAAGTAAATGAGAGGAACTGAGATTTTGATTTGATTGAGACAAACCATGTGCCTAAACGGGTATCCCATAGGCAAAAGTGATGAACTTTCATCCAACTTTTATCCCTTTCTAACCCATTTCGGCGATTAATTGTAGTTCAAAATGCCATGCTGTAAGACAACATTTTTTTTACCTGTGGGTTGTCGACCAGTGAATAAACGAATGACTAAATTAATTCAATTACTATAGTTTTATTTTAACAGCATAGAAAAGTCAAGCATATGGAAACAATTTGCCATGCAATACAGGCTAGAAAGGTATCAAAGATAATGGTCAAAATCAAACTTATTAAAATAATTGCCCATAAAAATATTAAATTGTTTAAAAATACAGTGATCGTATAAATACTAGGAACTAACACAAATTTGTTGTACCGTCAACAAGGCTCAAGAAAATAGGGTCATTCAGATGTCAATGTATACGCTTTTATAATAAACTTCCAGGCCATGTTCAAGATCTAAGTATCAATAAATTTAAATCATTAATTAAACGTAAGTTGTGCCTGAAAGCCTTTTATAACGTTAAAGATTATGTTGAGGACAAAAAAGCTTGGGTTTGACCTGCTCTAATTTTTGCATACTAAATGTTGTTTTTTTTTTTGTTTTTGCAAACTAATACTCTTTGACATTTGATAATTATTATATACACTTGGACATGAATATTTACTTTGAGAAGTATAATAATAATATTGTTTTAATTATTGTGAATGTATGTATCTATGTGGGTTATATTTTGTTTTTTTTTGTGTTTTTTGTTTTGCGTTTCATCTCTTTCTCAGTTAATTTTAATATTAATCTGGCAGTTCGAGTATTTTATGCGGCCTACCCAAATGTCCTGTCTTTGGTATTGTTCGTCAAATCGTTGAGCTCCTCAAATTCTGAGTTGAGCTGTATGATTACTGATAAATGCGTGCACTGAATGAACAGGTCCACTCAATCTGTGTGGTTCTTTCCTCAAAAGACCATTTCAGACACCGATCCACATGGTCTTCACATGATCTGACCAAGATTATGTCTGGACTTTAAAAGAGACTGTGACCTCTGCGTTTGTTTCGGCCTTTCTTCTCAGAGTAGTCAGATAGGAAACGCTGACCTCATCTTGTTTAAAAAAATATGATTGACATACAAAAGTATATGTACAAACCTACTTACAGAAATTAAATCAGAAATTAAATAAATGATAAATAATAAACATTTACCATTTAATCAAAATGGAACAATTTTTTTACGAAACAAGCAATCAGTCTCAACTTATTTTAAATCACGTCAGCATTGACTTAACAATAGCGTCATAATAGACTCAAATAAGGTTGTCAAATCATAAATACATCTTCAAAGAGTAGACAGGACGATTTTGTCTCCAACCTAGCTACGAGTGATCGATATAAAAATAAAATATTCAAACCCAAGGTGTAGTGTTTGACAGCCCTGCCTTAGGGACGATTCTCGGAGGGGCGCAAACAAAATAACGTTAATGCATATTCAAATCTGTACTTGCCTTTTTATTAACCATACAGGGAAATGTTAAAGGTTACGGGGATTTAGTTAGAGGGTCCCTTTTAACTCAGGTTTTAGCTAGGGGGCGCTTTCACCCTCCATGTGTAATATTTTAGATGCTGAGATAAATTTTGACTAGTAAATTGAGTTTACTAGGGGATGTAGGTTAACGTGATGGGTACGGTAGTTTATGAAGGAATACGCAGTTTGACATTTGAAGGTTTAAAAAAAAATTGTATCTGAAATATACAGCTTGACTTTTAAATACTTTTAATACATCGTTCCTAGCAACTTATAGGTCAGATTTTTATCTTATTCGTAAATTCCTGAAGTAGAAAATTACAAAAATATAATTATGCAGCAAGAAAAGGTTTAATGATCATCATTATTTCAGCCAAAAGATTTCCACTGCTAGACATAAGCCTTCCTCAGGCACTGCCACTTCGACCGGTTCTGTGCCTCTTACATCCAATAGATTCGTGCGGCCTTAAAGGCCTCTGACAGGCCTCGTTTACAGGATATTATTTTTTGTTTAAATTTTCTGTGTCATTAAATTTCATTTGGGTAATTATTTTTCTGTGGGACTTTATTATAATTCTGTGGGAGTACAAAAAAAATACTTTTTCTTTCTTTCTTTCGTAAACTAAGCGCAATCGCGACTGCTCAGCGTAGGGTCCTGGATTTGATTTGAAGTTTGGGTAAAGTGTTTTGAGTTTCCCATTCGAAATTTGCAGTATCAGGTTGGAGTTTGGGAGTTGGCAGTGTGATACCCCCGTGCCTCGAAAAGGACGTTAAGCCGTTGCTCCTGCGCCTGACCTCTCTGTGGACGTGTCGGATGGCAGTCCCTTCGGACTATGAAATTGAGAGAAGAGAGAGTGCAGCTGTGTCTACGAAAATACTTGTGTACCATATTATCTCCCAAGCCGAAAGCTAGTATCTGTTGAGATTTGAGTAGATTTATAGACCATTTTCTATTCTTTATTTTCATTGCTCTAAGTACCTGGTACTTATTGACAGGCCCGCACTGTCCTCCCATACCTATTATCACTGTAATTTGAAAACATTGTAAAACCCAATTATTTTTAAAAGAGTAACCGTGGAGTTTCTTGCCGGCCCTTCTCCATAGGAAGCGACATATTGGAACCGTGCACCTAGCTTCTGACTAGCACTCCGCGGTTTCACCCGCGTAGTTTCCGTTTCCGTAAGAATACTGGGATAAAATATAGCCTATGTTACTCAGTAAAGATGTAGCTTTCTAACGGTGAAAGAATTTTTAAAATCGGTCTAGTAGTTTTTAAGTTTATTCGTTACATACAAAAATACAAAAATACAAATCTCTTTATAATATTAGTGAAGATAAAATTATTTGATTTTGATTTTGATTGGCTGCCATGGCCGAAAAATGGTCTAGAAGACTATATTACCTACCTAACTTGGAGCCTAGGAAAATGTCTCTTGAAATTAATTTGTTTTTCTATGATTTGTTGAAGAACCGACAATGTAGACCACTTTGTCGGAACGTCAACAAAGAAAAGTTTTCAGCTGCGAACAATACTAATCCATAATAATACTACTAATCCATAATAATACTACTAATCCATAATAATACTACTAATCCATAATAATACTACTAATCCATAATAATACTACTAATCCAATCCCTACTAATACCCTGTCTATCTGCATGTGTGTCTCTTACGCTTTCACACCTAAACCATTGAACCGATCGTCATGAAATTTGACAGAGATATAACCTGAGATATGGAGAAGGACATAGTCTGCTATTTTATAAAGAAAATACATTTATTTAGCACAGACTAAAAAGGCGTAGAATATACAGCAAAATAAAAATAAAAAATCGACGACAAGTGTAAACTGCGTCAGTGCGCAAAAAAGGTCCAGTTCAGCAGAAATGTCAGACAACAAGTGCCCGACGCTGGTTTTCTACTGGACCTGACGTGTGAGGTGACGGATGTAAATCAGCTTTATACGAATACTGCAATGTCACGTGTGAATGCATACTTAAATAAAATAAAATTGTGTCAGATAAAATAAATAAAAATAGTAGCGAGTAGTGAGAATGTTGATATTTATAATACCGTGACATTTTAGTCGTCTTACACAGGTGGTCCACTCAATGTATCCGTCATAAAATACCTCTAGGCGCGATTAAAACATTGTAACCATTAATTAAGATTGGGCACACCATGATTGCGGCGGTAAGTCCTCTCTTTTGAGGAGTGGCTTGAGAGGCGGCATGGTGTCCTCACTTTCCGCCTGACGCAGGTTCTCACCGGACACGGCTGTTTCGGGAGGTTCCTGTTTCGCATAAGGCGGGAGGAAACGCCCGGGTGTTTCCATTGTGAAGATCGCCCTGAGGACATGGTGGAGCATACGGTGGAGGTTTGCCCGGCTTGGGTGGAGCACCGCCGTGTTCTCTTGGAGGTGGTTGGCGGTGGCGATCTCTCGCGTCCGGCCCTGGTCCAGGCCATGGTACTGAGCGAGAGTGCATGGGTAGCCGTCACTTCCTTCTGCGAAGCAGTAATGCTCGCTGTCCAGTAAGGATCAAGCCTGGGTCGACGGCGCGGTGTATTCCAGGCGCGCCTCAAAGAGCTGTCAGCACCAACTAGTGGGGTCCGTAAGGGCCGATGCCTGTCAGGGGTGCGGGTTGTTTGAAAGAGATACCGCGGCCCCTGGCACACAGGCAACTGAGGGAACACGGGTGGGTTTTAGTCAGTAAAAGTCTGACACGCCCTCCTGCTCCACCCAGAGTGGGTGAAGTTATTTGATGGTTTCTCACCCAACAAAAAACAACCATTAATTAAGATAATAGGTACCTACAAAGAAAAATAAATAATGCTTTAGAATTATGAAACATCCTCCCTGAAAATAATGTTAACGTATGTAACGGTAGAAGATACCTACCTACCATTACATTCCATCATAAATTCCATCTCCATAACAGGGTGTTTCGAACTACGTCATGCGTTTTAGTGAATGATATTTTCATTTTTTTTATTTATGAAAATATTCAAAAATACTTTTTTTTATAAATGATTAGTAGTCGTTAGATACATGAAGTGGGCTCCCATGGTAAGATGAATAAAATGCCACGGTGTATAGTTTGTTAGCTAAAAATTGAGTTTAGTAACTAGTATAAAATACTTATTTGTATTAAATATTGTAAAGATAGTAAAATAAATATTAGAGTTTGATATTTAATAAAATTGCAAAACAAATAAAACAAATAGATTGGTAAATAAATAAATGAGACGGACGCATGGCTGGAGCCGCGGGCAAAGCTAGTATTATGAATGTGTTCGTTGTTTGGATTTTTACTCAAACACGACAAAACGGCTAAACGAATTTTGATGTAATTCGGCACTTAGATAGTTTATAACCTACACATAGATAGGATACTTATTATACCGGTTGTTCGTTCTCGTTGTATAATTCCCGACTTCCACGCCGCCGAAGCCGCGGGAAAAAGCTATTAATAAATAAAGACATAACCAATACCACAGGTTTCCCCTAGGCATTGAACAACCTGTACAAATTGAAGACGAGCCGGTTACCATTGAAGTCACGTGCAGCCTTATGTGCGGACGTTAGTAATGACGGGAAGCTTTTCATTTATGACTAGAATGCTTATTCCACAGGAAACCATTTAGCTCACACTAGCAGCTGGCCACGGCTTCGCCCGAGTAGCTGTCGAAGTTTTATCACGGGAACGTGCTATAGGAACAAAAAGCAACCAAATTATCGTCTTGTCCATTTATCAAATGGACAACGATCAAATCACAACGACGTCATTGTATAAATTGATTATAACACGGCAAAATAACGTAGGATGTCAATGTAATCTTCACTCCCTCAGAAGTTTTTTTGCTTCCTTGGCCAAATTTTGTACAACAAATTAAATGTCTCTCTTAATCTATATCCTAAAATCATCTCTAGTTGTCACAAACAGTTAAAATATTTCTTCTTCTCTTGACTATCAAAAAACTGAGAACCTTTAGACAGTTCTCATATAGATTTCCTTCCCTCCTTTCTCCCGTGACTGATTTACATCTCATCTTCGCTCTCGCACACTCTAACATACATTTATACACTACAACATACATTCTTACTCCCCATCATACATTCATACAGGGCACTACAAATAACCAGTTTTGTATGAACCATTAGTTTTTAATTTTGTCTTTTTTACTATCTGCTATTATGTTTAACTTTCAACACTTGTCTAATATTTTTGGTTCCTTTAACGATGTTCAGATAAAATCGTCTCTAAGCCTTTTACTATATTTTTTGCTCTGGTGACCTGGTGACACTGGTGACACAGGTTATTTCGAAAACCTATTTCAGGCACCAGTCTCTTACAATAGTGGAATGTAACATTATCAACAACATTGTTAACTTTTAAGTAAACCAATATTGTGAAGACAGAATAAATAAATGAATTGATTGATTGAATTATTGTTACAAGTAATATACATAGTATCATGATCGTTATAATTTTTTTAAATCAATTTAAGGCCCACCGCGCGCCGACCTGCATGCCTAGTTTCTACAAATTAATGTCTTATCTTATCTTAAGGGCTGATTTTTCAATAGTCAGATAACTTATAACTAAAGAATAAATCTGACAGTTTGGCACATTTTCTATACAAAAGCTGTCAAACTGACATATTTATTCTTCGGATAAAAGTTATCTGACTATTGAAAAATCAGCACTAAATGTATCTAATAAGTACGTAAGTAAGTAGTTATTAGGTAGGTATGATAAAATTAATATTTTAAAATCGTATTTTACCATTGACTTAGGACAATAGTTTAAGAAACTATGTAAATTCGAAATATATCCAATAAAAGTAAATATTCTATCCTACCTGCACCCGACGTAGAAATTTTAAGCAATGTTCTGTTTTAACGATTTTAAAATATTAAACCGGCCAGGGGGAAGGTATTAGCACATTTTATAAAGCGTTTTACCTCTAGTCTCATTTTCAATGCAAATCCATTGAGCTTTTGGCCAGTTTTCAGCGAGTTTCCGCCCATGGACAATGTGAAAAAAAAAAAGTTTTGCAACGCTAATAAAAGGATTTAGGTACTTGATACCTACAGCTTATTTTTTCTCTGATGTACTCGTAGATATTCTGTAAGAGAAATACAGAGTCTTTTTGTTATTTTCTTTATTACAAGAAATTCTTGAATCATGTCTACAAACGGCTAAGCATGTATGTGATTTGTTTTTGGTATGCACTTTTTCGTGTGTATGCGGCGTCTCTCCACAGACAATAGTTCACCTCCCATTTTGCACCGCTCTGTCCAGGTATTCGCGTTGCTGAATTTTGGGCCAAATTAATTTAGAAAACTATGCATTTACACACACTTTTTCGTGTTATTTTTGCCATCGACACGCTGAAAAGAAGAAAAACAGGTAGGCATTTTTTTTGTTTGTTTCTGAGTGGTCTTGCTCCTCACCTCGATTGCGCCTAATAGAAAGCGACTGATGAAATTTATAATTGAACGAGCGTGTCCAGAAGATGCCTATTCAATCTTGTTTTGAAGGCAGACGGGTTAAATGTGGAAGAGAAAACAGACGCTGGCAGAAAGTTGGGATGACTGAGTGAGTAAGGTGCACCGCAGTACGTCAGGTAGTAAAAAGGATTTTTTTTTGTGGGTGGGAAATCTTCATAGCTTCTCCCGCTCTGGGTAGAGCAGGAGGGCATGTCAAACTTTTACTGACTAAAACCCACCCGCGTTCCTTCAGTTGCCTGTGTGCCAGGGGCCACGGTATCTCTTTCAAACAACCCGCACCCCTGGCAGGCATTGGCCCTTGCAGACCTCACCAGTTGGTGGTGCCAGATCTTTGAGGTGGGCGTGGAACACAATGCGCCATCGACCCGGGCTTGGTCCTTACCGGACAGCGAGCTACCCATTACTCGCCGTCCGCAAGCAGTCTCCATGTCGTCATGAGATTCCACCGGAGGTCTGTCCACGTCTCGCGCCACTACTATGTGTGGGCGAGGACCTTTGCCTCAAGATCCCATGGCGGCAATCTGGCAAAGAGGGGCCTCTTTCCGCCTCACCAGAGATCGTGCGGTATCCCCGGATCATTCGGATGGCCATGACCCTATGGGACGCGTTCAGCCGGCGGGCTCGTCGGCGCAGTCCCAGGTACTTCATTGTCGATTGTCTGCCGTTATTTGCCGTGTCTCGCCATCAAACGTAAAAGTTTGGCGAGTTTAGAATTTAGTAACACCTCTGTAGTATAATTACTTTTAAATAAATAAATAAAAAAAAAAAAAAAAAATTTGGCGCACCCGTCGGTGGCGCGTTCCGAGGACCAAGAAAACATATGGCCTCGGACTTGTGCAAGGCCACTTCAAGTCCCAATTGCTGAATCCTCTTGACGAAAAAGGCAATGATGGGATCAGGTCGTCTTCTTATTAACGTATCGATGGCAAAAAAAATCAAACATCTTTGGCCGAAAATTCGGCTGCGTGAACTCCGCCCGCTGACGCAGTCATAAGATCGTCAAATGCACAAGTAACAGGGCATACGGCGCAGGACGGTAGGTGAACCATTATCTGTAGGAACGTGCCACATACGTACTTGAGATCTAAGAGTGAGTGAGTGTATCAGGTCGTGAAGCGCGAATAACAAAAAGGCCAAAAGTGCTATCAAATCAAAGCGTATCAAAGGCGCTATAAATGAGGCAAACCAGCAAATACCGAGAAGTGGTCAAGAAATAATCGTTAGTGAACCTGGAGTATTTTGGAAGCTCATCAACACTCGTTTTGTCTTAGAAATATGCCTTTGCAAAAATAAATTTAATTTTTCATTTCATTAGTATATGTATTTTCCTATTATGCCCGATTTCACCATGGATAAAACTTTAACAAAAAAATAAAATTCGAACTCAAGTTGGTTTCCCATCATATTTGAGATTGCGACCTATTCAATGTATTTTTCTATCTTAATCCGAAACAGGATACACGAAAGTGGTTTCCCTCTGTAAGGCGATATCGCGATGTATAGGCCGGAACCCATAACAGATAGGTATACAATAACCGTAGTTTCACCACCGGGACCCGCCCTTACGACATAGAATCGATTTAGAGAGATGCGACAGATTTATCTAAAGTGGTTGATAGACGCGCGAAGGTAACTTATGCCCTAGGATACTTATTTGGCCCTATGCTTGAACTTTTAGGGTGATACTTTTTTTTTTTTTGTTTTGGGTGGGAAATCATCAAATAACTTCTCCCGCTCTGGGTGGAGCGGGAGGGCGTGTCAGACTTTTACTGACTAAAACCCACCCGTGTTCCCTCGGTTGCCTGTGTGCCAGGGGCCGCGGTATCTCTTTCGAACAACCCGCACCCCTGGCAGGCATCGGCCCTTGCGGGCCCCATCAGTTGCTGCTGACATCTCTTTGAGGCGCGCGTGGAACACAACGCGCCGTCGACCCGGGCTTGGTCCTTACCGGACAGCGAGCTACCCGTTACTCGCCGTCCGCAAGCCCGTGCCTACGGTGGCCGGGAATCAGCCTGGGATTCCCAACGCCCAGGGCGTCTCCTGCGAAGGCCACGGCTGTGAGGGCGCATGTACTGCATCTCCCTCACGTGCGCCGCCTCCCTCTTTGCGAGCATAACTGCTTCGCTGAAGGAGGCGACTGCCAGCCATGCCCTCTCGCTCCGTACCATGGCCTGGATCAGGGTCAGACGCGAGAGATCGCCTCCGCCAATCACCTCCACGAGGACACGGCGGTGCTCCGCCCAAGCCGGGCAGACCTCCACCGTATGCTCCACCGTGTCCTCTGGGCGATCTTCGCAATGGAAACACCCGGGCGTTTCCTCCCGCCCTATCCGAAACAGGAACCTCCCGAAACAGCCATGTCCGGTGAGGACCTGTGTCAGGCGGAAGGTGAGGACGCCATGCCGCCTCTCAAGCCACTCCTCAAAGAGGGGACTTACCGCCGCAATCGCGGCGTGCCCAGCACTGGGTTGCGACAATCGCACTTTCCACGTCGCCATGAGATCCTGCCGGAGCTCTGTCCGCCGTGCCGCGATTTCTCGCGGCAGCGGAGTTACGCCCCGGCGTTTGGCCTCCTCGCGCCACTCCCAAGTGTGCGCGAGGACCTTTGCCTCCAGATCCCATGGCGGTAATCCGGCAAGGAGGCCCGCCGCCTCACCGGAGATCGTGCGGTATCCCCGGATCATCCGGATGGCCATGACCCTATGGGCCGCCTTCAACCGGCGTGCTGGTTGGCGCCCCAATGTAGGCGCCCACACTGGCGCCCCGTATAGGGCCATGGCCCGCACGACCCCCGCGTAGAGCCTCCGGCAGGAGGCGTTTGGCCCCCCTAGATTGGGCAGGAGCCGCTTCAAGGCAGCCCCGGCCCGCTCCAGTCTGGGAGCCAAACGTCGAAAGTGCTCCGCGAAGTTCCACCGGCTGTCGAGGACGAGTCCTAGTACTTCATCGTTGACTCGACGCCGATGTGAACCTCTCCCACCGTTATCTGGGAATAGGGTGATACTTGAGCGTAAAATATTGTAGAACTATTAAAACGCGTATTTGCTACTAATATTATAAATGTGAAAGTTTGGATGTTTGTTACTCATTCACGCAAAAACGGCCGAACGGATTTGTATTAAATTTGGCACATAGATAGTTTGTAACGTGCAATAACACGTAGGATACTTTTTATCCCGATAGTACGTTGCCTTGGGATAGGTTTCGACCTCCACGCGGGCGATGCTGCAGGAAAAAGTTAGTTTAAAATAATAATTAACCAGCACTTTTCCAGCGAGTTTGTTCGGAAAAGAATTCTCAATCGCGGGCCTTATTTCTTGTCTTCTTTTGAAAGAGAACCTCTGTGCAAAATTATCAGATTTTTAGGTCCAAGGGTTTGGGCTAGACGTCAGTGTGTCAGCCAGTGAGCGAGTCATTTAATAATATGGCACGTCTATAGCCAAGTACGTCTGGCTAACGTTCCCGAAAGCAGAAGAGTTTGTTTATTTGAATGCGGTAAATTCTGAAACTACAAATCAAATTTGAAAAATAGTTTTTGCATTTGATAGCTCAATTCTTGAGGACTAGAACCCTTAGGAGTAGAACAAAACGAAAAAAAAGCCAGACAGAACACCGACAGAAAACGAAGAAACGTGGGCAGGCGATACGATGCGATGGGGTGGGTCAGAGGAACAGAAAAGTTCACGCGGAGGCAGACGCAGGCATATGCCAATATCTAATAATACCTACGTAATATTTCATGGCAGATCAACACACCCAGAGAATGGTAACCAGGCTGACTTCGATATGGTAAGTTCTTTATTATAACACACAATGACTGAATATATAATATTGTTAAATGAATACCTCACGCATCCATAAGCGACCGGGTTTCATAACCCTTAGATGTGTGCACATTTTTCACACTTCAAGACTTTCTTGCTTCGGAGAGCATGTAAAGCCATCCCGATTCGATCACTTAGCCCCAGGCGAAAACTTCAAAGCTTTAACGCTAATATTCTTCGACATTGAAGCCGTTTACTGTCTTTTAAGTAAACGCGTGTAGGTATTTTATTTTTAGTTACACGTGTCTTAAGACGCTTTTCAAAATGAAGTTAACCTATATTACCAGTCAATGTTTTGTCCAATACTTTTCTCAAGCAACAGATTTCCGTGATTTTCACCAGGTCACTGGTTCACCTTGTGAACCCGGGTGTCACCTACCACACTGCACTTCCAGTACGTGACTTCTTGATGATTGACGCTAATAGGTATAAAACCCTCCATACAAACGATAACTCTGACCGTTCGGCTACCCAAACTACTCTATGCCCAATACACAAGGGACGTCCTCATACACTTTTGAGGAGAAGGGAACTTGAAATACAACCAGCGTTTATCTGTTATGACCCGTGCAATCTGTACGGTGGTTGTTACTGTAATCTATGGCTATTGCACTGGGATGGCCACCTTTATTCGTATTAGACATGGAAAAAAAAATCTAGAAGGTCAAGTGAGGGTTGAAACATTTGCACTGCGTCTTGTTTTTTCAGTTTTGGGGTAATTTTTTTATTGCCGAATGGAGTTGCTCTTGACCTCGATGTTATATTATTAAGATTAAGAGTTGCAGTATTTAGCCGAAAAGTTTTTGGTGATTGAAAATCAAAAATTCGTCTATTCAAACTAAACTGAGAATCAGAACTTTTTGAACGTCAAAACTCAATAAGGTAGTTCACCAGAAGCCGGCACTTCACCTCTTCCTAGTGCTTTAGCTGGGAAGAAAAACTGGCGCAACAAACTCCCCAGTACCTAGCCGATGAAAACTAGGCAATGAACTGTAATCAATGGTGAGGGACCTACACGCTTCTCACCTATCCTCCTAAAATCCTACTTATATAATATTATAAATCCGAAAGTTTCTATAATTGGATGTTTGCTACTCAATCACGTAACAATACTACCGATAATACGTTCCCATGGGATAATATTCGACCATCACGCAGGCGAAGCCGCTGGAAAAAGCTAGTCTTTAATAAATGATTGACCTTATCTGTTTCAACTTATTTTGCCCCTGAGAAGAGTTCAATCGCCAATCTTAAAAATAGAAATAAAATCAATGTCATCATTGTTATAGATAGATGCGTCTAGAAAACAAATTTTCCCATTCAAGTCACCCAGAAGGGGTGATCGTAATGCCACTGCGTCCTATCAAAACGGCCTAAATCTCAAACGGCATTCTAAATTAGACAATGGCTGTCCGAACATCACGGACTTAAGCTTCGTCAATTTACCCCCTAATTCCTGCAATATTTCCATGAGTGGACTCGATTTTGTGTAAATAATGAATAAATAAATAAAAATGTTTATTTGAACCTTCAAAATTAACAAAAGAAACAAGTTTACAATAAAATAGGCCGAAAGGCAGTACTATTTTAAATGTTAGAGATGCTACCAATACCTAAGCTAAGATAACTTAATATCTTGTGATATATGTATCAGCGCCCACCCTCATTTGCATTCACGTAATATTAAATACACATTAGAGCCAGAAAGCTTAATACTTATAGTTTTATAATTTAAATATAATACTGTGGCATAGAGTGGGTCTTCTTTAAAAATCTCCATTGTGTCAAGGCTGTATCATTTTACTGCTGAAGTTGACTTTTATTTGGGTAAGGACGTAAGTAATTGCTTCTTCTTTCCTTACTCTTTGTTTTTGTGGGTAAGTCTCTAAAAACCCTATCAGTCTTTGGTTATACGAGATTAATCATTCTAAGTGTGGAAATACGTTGTCTCAGAGTCATGTTAGTTTGTAATAAGAAAAGCTTTATTTTAAGCCAACATATTTATTTATTTGTTTAATCATTTTAAAAAAAATCATTAACATTCCATAAATTGTTAGTAAAAATACTTAAAACTATGTTAGTATTATTATTAATTTAAAAAAAATGAGCTACTTTACATTATAGAGGGCACCACCCGAGCCGTGAACTGTATTCTAGTGTTTCACAACCGGGCAATCAAGCCTTTCCAATATGGTATTCAGATAAACCCTCATATTTATAAACGTTGCTTAAAGTTGTTAAAACGTCAAAAATGTATGGTAAAACAGTCGCTAATCAATACTTAACTTAAACCAGCGTTTATAAATTAGGGGGCATATGTTTAATTTTTCAATGTTTCTATTCATTTGTAAGAAAAGTGATGATCTTTATTTGGTTCTGTAGTTTCTGCTTAACGCGTGTAAATGTGTGTGACTAGACGCGCAACCTGCACCCTAAATGCGTAACTCGTGATGAATCATAATCTGTTTCATTTTGCAAGTTCAACAATATTCATTGCGTTATTTACGTTGTTGAGCACACACATCTTTCGAACATATGAAGCAATGGATTAGCAATCTGTTTCAAAATGATTCAGATTATGATTGGTCGTGCGTTACGCAATTAGGGTGCTGTTACTATGGATTCTGTGTATATGATTCTGAACCTAACACAAACGCAGGGGCGTTAAAACTTTTCTTTGGTTATTAAAAAACAACTACAGCAGCAGATATTTTGATAACTGACGATAACTTTTTACGCTAGTGGGTCTAGAATCATTTTATGAATTTATGGATGTATCCGTGTGTGTGGTGTGTGTGTGTGCGTCTTGTAAACTGTAGTTTGCAAGTCGATGTCCCTGCCACCCTGTATACACCGTAATATTTTAGTCGTCTTATAGAGGTGGTCCACTCAATGTATCCGTCATAAAATACCTCTAGGCGCGATTAAAACATTGTTACCATTCAAGATAATAGGTACAAAGAAAAATAAATAATGCTTCAGAATTATGAAACACCCTCCCTGTTAATAATGTTTACGTATCAAACGGTAGAAGATATCTACCTACCTACCATTACATACCATGATTAATTCCATCTCCATAACACTGTTTTTTCAAACTACATCATGCATCTTAGTGAAATATATCTTCATTTTTTAATTAAACAAATGTCCAAAAAAATTGTTTTTTGTAAATGATTAGTAGTCATTAGAGACATGAAGTGGCCTACCGTTGTAAGACGACTAAAATGTCACGGTGTATATTAGTTAAATATGGTGATGATTTCTTATAGATCATGGTCCCAGTCTCAGTCTCAGTCCGAAAAACGTAAGAATTTTTCATTATATTTTCTTACAAAGTTATTATTTTTACTTTTGTAACATAAAATAAAGTAAATAGGGGTGCGTCCATCTTTCATCAACGACGCGGATATAAAGCTCTACTTAAACATAACCAATTGCCTTCCACCCCTATTTTGCATAATGATTTTTCTTAAAATTAGTGCGTTACAGCAAATGGAAAACCAAGGGGGAAGGGAGAGAAAAATGACGTAATTAGGCAGACATCTTGATTTCGTCCGTTTGTGCGTTCCTATCTTTGTAATGGCAGTTTTTTTAAAACAGTAGCCATTTTGAGAGGCTTAGAAGGATGTTAATCTTCTCAGACACGAATCTGTAAGGATTCTTTTGAGGTAATCTTTGGCTTATTGTATTATTTAAAAGATTGAGGGTGAGTCATCAGTTTGTAAGCTTTGAATAATGCCATCTGGTGACAAATATAATGCAAATAATAATACTAAACATAGTGAAGGAGATTACATTATTTAAAGATTCGAAATTGATGTTAAATTTCTAAAAAACAAAAATTGATTAAAAAAAATGCAAGAAATTGAATACGAGACGAAGATGGAATACCAGTAGTAGGGTATCAGTAGGTTGTGAATTGTATGTATTTTTTTTTGTTTGTATTTGTGTGTATTGTTATAATTGTGTGTATTTAATATAAGTTGTGAATTGTGGTATTTAATAATAATTGTGTCCGAATTTAATTGAATTTAATAATTGTGTCCAAATTTTATTGAATTGAATTACAATTTACTAATAGCATGCATTATTCAACTTTATTAATTCATTTCTTAAAATAGTAGGTATTTAAGCAAATGAATTTTCACGCCGACATTAATGGCATAATAAGTGATCGAGTAATATCTTAAGAACTTTCTGTACCTTAATTATGCAAATAAATGATTTTTATTATGATAGTTCCACAACATTTATAGCGTTAGTAACGTTGCTAAGCAGACAATAAGGAATTCATGAAAGAATGGGTTAACCTTTAAAATGATTCAAATTCTGATTAATAGTATGTTACCTACGCAATTGTAATAATAATAATATCTTTATTTCCCAAAAATACAGATAATTGAACGTTAAGTTTACAATTTTTGAATTTATGGTAGAGATTAATTACATAAAACAGTTGGATGCTGCAGAAATCTGTACACAATAGATTAGAATCTGTCTCTTAAACTAGGGTATCCTGTATCTTAAGAGACAGTGACAATTGAGGGGCTTGTAATGGCCAGACGGATCAGTAGATCAGATTAAGCTACGCTTGCCGCGGTTGGTCCGTGGATGGGTGACCATCTTTACATACCAAGACCCCTCCGTGCCTCGGAAAGCACGTTAAGCCGTTGGTCCTGGCTGTCATTTGTGGATCTTTGACAGTCGTTACGAGTCGTCAGAAGCCCGAAAGTCTGACAACCAGGCTTACCGAGGGCTATCGTATTACCCAGTAACTGGGTTGTGGAGGTCAGATAGGCAGTCGCTCCATGTAAAATACTGGTATTCAGCTGCATCCGGTTAGACTGGAAGCCAACCCCAACATAGTCGGGAAAAGGCTAGGCAGATAATTAAAATGAGTGTGTCACGCAATAAGGGTGCTGTTCCCAGAAACTACCATCTATCTAAAATAAGGAAAGTTCCGTGAATGAATGAATTCTGGAAATAAACTTAGACATACCTATGAAGGGCCCGCAAGGGCCGATGCCTGCCGGGTTGTTCGAAAGAGATACCGCGGCCCCTGGCACACAAGCAGCTGAGAGAACACGGGTGGGTTTTAGTCAGTAAAACGCCCTCCTGCTCCATCCACAGCGGGAGAAGTCATTTGATGATTTTCCACCCCAAGAAAAAAATAAAAAAACATACCTATGAAACAAAAGAATACGGTGAAGGACTCACCCTATTTCAACTCTAACGTGAGCTAAATATTCCACCAAAATGATCCCACCTAATTTGCAAAATCTGTCACAGTAGCTTCGCTCCCACCCACATTATCTAACTAGCAGATAATCAGCTGCCAGGCTGCCATGCTGCTTTGCTGCTGCCATTCCCCGATGACTGTGACTGAACAACTGCACAGTATCGGAATATTGTATAATTTGCGCTGCGCTCAGCGTTGCGCTGTGTGCGCCGCACTGAACATCCATTTGAATAATGCTGTAGCGTTTATGTGAAATATTGGGTTTTCGGAAGTGCGGTAGTTGGTGATAAGCTATAGAGAGGCTTTAAATACTTACCTAGATTTTTTTATTGTTATTTATATAGTTTAATTTTATTCTAAGTAGGTAATCTTAATTTCATTGTTTTGCTGTACCCTTACAAGGTCCATATTTCTGTACCTAGCTTTAGGTCCTTTGTAACATCTGTAATACAATAAGGAATGCAATAAATGAATATGAATATAAATTTGAAACTATAATTTTGCTGAATCGCGTCCAGTTATGGGCACTGGAATAGGTTTGTGCTAAGAGTAGGTTCAATTCAATTGTGTAGCGGGTCGAGATCGAGCTCACAAACTATCGCTTGCCAGGCTGCACCTGGGCTTAGGTCCGATTTCCATGTCTGAATTAATTCCCGGTTTATCGCAATAACCTGGCCACCCCATGGCCAAATGTGAGTATCTAATAACCTCTGCCGATTTTTTCTAGGAAAACGTTACTACAAAGTTACGTCACTGTTCTTTTACCCAATAATTTCCAGCAAAATAATCTTTTCCAACACATTTGTATCGCACCCGCGCCGCTTGCAGTGTAGAACAGCGGACTAAAGTCTCGCTGTGCAAGTTTATGACATAAACAAGTAACATCTGCTTTGTCTTATTGAGTTTGGAACTCAATATTGACTCTCAATAGTAAATACGTACCTATAAATCAAATTTCAAGTTGCGCGGATGGCACAGATCAGAATTGACGAAAATATGGGCACATTTTTGTGATATGACGTGCATTTTCTGTGTGTTCAGTAAATAGTTCACCCTTTTCCAATCTATGACGTATAAAACATTCAAGATATTTCCTTGGGAGAAGAACGTCCCCAGTTTATTAAACTCGGTTTTATCAACCACTTGTTTAGACCACAACTTGCAATTGTTATTAAAATAACACCAATTGATGCGAACACTTAATGAAAATAGTCATGTGCTGTCGATATATTCCAAGGTACATCAAAAACAAACAAAAATGCTCTTAGCACGAAGGTATTTTTTCTCGTTTACACTAACAGACGCCTAAATGTAAACAATGCCTAATTAGCAGTGCACTGTTTGATTTTCAACGCTCGGCTCAGCGCCTTGAGTCTAAAACACAACAGTGGTCAAAACTGTATGATTAAACAGTCGCTAATCATTACTTAATTTTAAACACCGTTTATAAATAAAGGGGTACGTACGGTGTTTGTGAAAACGGACATTTGTGTTGTCTCCGTTGCTAATATAAACTAGACAAAGACAATAATTTTCTGAATTCCTATTAATAAAAATCATCAAAGGCCATTCCGCTCTCCAACATCTTATGGATCCAAAATTATGACCTGACCTTTACTGTTCCCGATGGTCTGAGCTGAGCCAAAGTTGCTCAAGGCGTTAGGTCAGCCTAGGTCATTAGGCCAGCACCAGCTTTTAGCCGCTGAACTGTCTAGAAAAGGGAATTGTAATAAAGTTTATTAAACGGCTTTTAAGAGGATTTTAGTCAGTAGAAGGCTTTGGTTTTGAGCTTTGGGTGAAAGTTCAGTTGGACTTGTTATAGACTAGCTTTTGTCAGCAGCTTCGCTCGCGTGGAGGTCGGAAATTATACCACTGGAACGTATTACCGGGATCAAAAGTGTGGCCTATAGACGCATTTGTGTGCTGGGTTGGCGGGGAATGAAACCACTGGAGACTTCTTGCTTCTATATTTGGAGTACTTTATTCTAGGTAGCTCGCCGCTGAATATGTCGAATGACAAAAATGTTCCTATTTTTATACAATTTTGTAAGGAATTAAAATATCGATTTGATCAATCATAATTATAAAAAAGCGCGGTTGAAGGCGTCAGCTAATTAGATAAAGGCACAATATCATAAAAAAACGCGCGTAAAGCATCAGCCAATCAGAGCTAGGCACAATATTGAACATTTTTATCTTAAATACCTCGACCCTTTACCGTAACGAGGACCGCGCTACATTATTTGCGTTTTTTGCTAACTTTATTACATTTACATAGGTAAAACTATATATAATCGAACTCTATGTAATAAGAACTATCTAAGAAAAATATAAAATCATTTAAGACAATATAAAATATAACATAAACACTTGAACTACTGCTTACCCCTAGTACTCAATTACACAACTAATACGAATTATTAAACTAAGGTAAACTTATTCACTTTGTACTGTCTAATGAGTGTCTATGTACCACTTTTAATACTTCACTTTTATTATTATGTACACTGTTCTATCACTTGTCCCGCACAAAAAGTATCCTATATGTTAATTCGGGTTATAAACTATCGGTTAGATAAATTCATTTAAACCCGTTTGGACATTTTTGTGCGATTGAGTAACAAATATTTAAACATTTTAATATCCAAACATCTAAACATACATATTTTCACATTTATAATATTAGTAACATAAGATAAGATTTGCAGTATTATCTTAAAAGCACATTTTACGTAATTAAGGATTCCAGGAAGGGATTTTAAAAGTCTTCTTGTAGAGGCTATTTACTTAGTGTAAAACGTCACACACATACTGGCAGCCGATGATTAGGCTGTGTCTATGTTCGAGCATTTAGAATGTTCGAAAATAATAACGTCAAATAATTTTAGATGGGTTTTGTTCCGTGAACTTTGATTGTAATGACAGGCGCGTCTTTGTAAGCATCTGATAATCTTCTAAAGTCTTAAAATAAACGTGGTGACCCACAGTTTAAACGCCTCATGGTGTTTTTGTTAAATCCATTACACACCCGGTACCTGGAAGTTCGTCTGAGCCTCCACCTCCTCAGCACATTCTATTTCCAAGTACAACAATTACGTGGGTTCAAATCCTACTATTCTATTTTTTCAATGATAAAGATGTTAACAGTAAAACAAACGGAGCATTTCGGACAGGTTGACTTTGTGTAGATGTACGTGAATGTATGTGAATTGCATGCAGCTGAGATGATAATGTTAAGAGGGATGTGTAGTGTTGCACGAATGGATAGAATAAGAAATGAGTACCTACATAAGAGAAAGACTAAAAGTGGCACCGATAACTGAAAAGTTGTATGGAAATCGGTTGTCTATGCGCATGTGATACTTAAGTATGAGGAAAAGGTCGTGAGGAAAGTTTTGAGTGTGAATGTCGATGGCTATAAGACTAGGGGAGACCAAAGAAACGAGGGATGGACTGTGTCCGTCAGAATAACGGGTGTATGACTTCCAAATAGATCAAAAATAAAGTATATAAATTTACGTAAAATATACGTTTTTGTGCTAAACTAAGTATAAATGTACGTGTCTGTTTCTAATTATAATACTATTGGCCATTATAAAGCGCATTCATATAGGGGTGATGGTAAATAGATGTGCTATGTTTATTTGAAGCTAAGATTAAATAGAAGTCCAGAAATGGTGATTGCCTATTGTATTATTTATGGTCAAATGTTATAAAATTTATTAAATCATGCTATGAATTATTTATTCGAGTTTTATTTTACAATCTGGAAGAACATAAGACACACATTTATTTGTTATTTGATTGACCAAAATAGTTTGATTGGTTTAGAATCAACCCGCCATTCTGACGTCAGAGTGGTGGCCCACGTGCGTATTACAATATCAGAGCTTGTATAACATTTATGAAGTTTATAAACAGTGTTCCAATAAGTACAATTGACGTACATTTCATTCCTAATGTCGAATTTGTAAAGGGTTAATTGAATTAAAATTCACCGCCAACCAGACATCAGGATAGCAACTTACTTTAAAATGATGTTTGCGACGCATACAGAAACGTACATTTATACTTATTTTAGTACAAAAACGTACATTTATATAGTTTTATTTTTGATCTATTTGGAAGTCATACACCCGAGATTCTGACGGATACGGTGGATTGTGTGAATGATGATATGGCTAGCAAGGCTGTGAGTACGGAGATGACGACTAATAGACAAGTGTGGAAGAAATAGACATGTTGCACCGATCCCAAATAAATTGGAATAAGGGTAGGTGGAATGATGATGAGACTTTGTCTAGATGTATTTGAATTGTTGCGCTGCAATTTAATTTTAAGAATGTGTTATGTCACCGTATTCAGTGCGAACAATTGTTGGTAAACCAAATAAAATAAAATTAATAAATGTTAAGAGTTGATTGGAGCTTTACAGATAGTGAGTTCAGAAGATAATATTCCAATAAAAGAATTTAAAAAGAAAAACAATTGAACAACGATGATTATACAAGAATGAATTGTTTCACATAACTATGCGTTATGCGTTAACAAGTTGCCGTGTCCGGAATATGTAGTATCATATCGATTGCCTTCAGATGTGCCGACTAATCGAGTTACCGTGTGTCGGTTCAGTTGAGTGCCTCGGCTTTGAGTTATGTCTGTCTATGCTGGCTTGAATCATATCTTGAGCGTCGAGATATTGAGTGTGGTAGTCCTTAGCTGTGTAGTTATGGATGGATTTGAGTCTGTAGGTATCTTGAGGTTTAATGAATTAGGCTTCTGTTGCTACTCTTTGATTAAATAGACAGTTGCACAAGCGTTTCAAGACGTAGGTACATAATATATGTCATATAGTCCCTATTTTGGAATGATTAGGATTTATAACACAAAAACGGAGTGCAACAATTCATGAAAGGGCAAATTTTATTATGACTTGAGAGATAGAAAAAAAAAAGAAGAAACTGGAAAAGAAATATAGTAGGGCAAACAAGTTTATTTATGATTTGGACATACAATAGTCTTTTCAACTCAAAGTATGATGTTGAAATAATATTAAGAACTAACTGACCCGACAGACGTTGTCCTGTCCTAA
Source organism: Polymixis lichenea (assembly GCA_949091785.1). NCBI lineage: Eukaryota > Metazoa > Arthropoda > Insecta > Lepidoptera > Noctuidae > Polymixis > Polymixis lichenea. The sequence goes on from OX420950.1 coordinate 18,267,510, forward strand.
CTGTGAATATTGAATTCGCATTAGTATAATATTAGAAAAGTTAATACGATCGTTAAGTTTTCTTAAATTTTCTAATATAACGCGTAACTTTCTTATGTTTCAATAACAAACAAAAAAAAAAGAATTAGCAAAAAGAGCAAATAAAAAAAAATGGTGAGAAACTATGTCCAAAAAGACACAATTAATTAATGGCCACATGCTATTGTTATAGTGGAAAAATGGTCACCTGAAGAGTATCGTTTCTCGTAAAGCAAATCAACTGAAAACGAATATTAATATCTAATATTGTATCTCAACAAAAGCTAGTTACAGCACAAACAACCACAAAGGGGGTATTCTTAAAGCAATTTCCCAACCGATACCGCTTAGCGCGTTTCGGTTTAATCTATTTTTAAGCTATAACTACACGGTCAAAAGGAAGCCTTTATCCGGTAGTCGGGGGAATCGGGCAAAGGCGGAAAAACTCGGGAAACCCGGGGTATTCCAAGTACCATCCACTTCAAAAGAAATCTCTCAAAGGGCGAAACTGAAAATAATATTAATTTTCTTGGAAAAACGCAGTCCGTTGTATAAACGCTAAGTAAGTTATTAAAGTTATAGTTTGTTGGGATTATTGGTTATTATTGTTGGTAAAGCAGAACTATTTTAGTCTGGTTGTGTTTTCAATGTTCCTACTATCTTTTACCCAATAGAATTATTTTTAATACACGATTTAAACTCGGTAAACTATTTGGTTGCTTCATCTGAATCTTCAATTTTTTTTTTTAATGCACAATGTACATAACCATATTTATACGCTAGGCTTAAAACTAATGAGTACATGACCCTGTTAGGGTGCAGCAAGATAACTTAAAACTCTTAAAATTAATAATATTACAGTGAGATCTAATATGACGTTAATAATTAAACTTTAACGTTAAATATTTTAATAATTAAACTTGTATCAAGCTTTATACATACAAAAGAATATCTAATATAATTAATACACAGATATAATATTTAAATTATAATTTAACATTTTATCTTCCATAAATTCTAGGATACTAAAATAACATTTTTCTAAGAACAATGCCTTTAACCTCGCTTTAAATAGGTAAACATAGTGTTCTCGTAGACCGTATATTTTCAGGTAACTTATTGTATATTTGTATGCCTGGTATTCTGGGCTATTTTTGTACTTTTGTAGTCTAGATTATTATATCTAGGTCCATGTTTAGAATTAATTTGGTTTTGCAGCGTTCGTTCTTGTCAAAATTTTAAATTTTTAGGTTTTTATTAATAAAAGTGGCTATTTCTAATATGTAAATGGAGGGCAGAGTTAACATTATTTTCTTTTATAAAGTGGGGTTTGCAGCTATCTCTAGGTTTTATTTGAAATAATATTCGCATACATTTCTTTTGTGCAATAAATAAATCATTCGCATCCACACTGTGTCGCATGATGATACCGTAGCGTAGCCTCGCGTAGGCATATGCGTAGTGTGCAGAGAAGGCATAGTGAGTTTCTGTGTTTGATTTTAGTACATTAAGTCCATGTGAAAAGTATTTTCGACATGTTTTTTTCCAATTTAAATGAGAGCCTAATGTAATACCTAATAATTTGAATTCTTCAACTTCTTCACTATGGATAGTGTCTGTTATATCTTTGAGGTTATTTTTTTTGTTTTTGGTAGGGTTTAAAATTTATGATTTTAGTTTTTTTTTGTTCTCTTCAAGATTGTGGTTCTGAAGCCAAAGTTTCACGAGGTTAAAAGTTTAAATAATTTGTCAGTTATATTGAAGGTTGTTAGTAGGGCTTTTAAAGAGTACGGAGATGTCATCAGCGAACAACACACCTAGTTGGCCACATATTTCTGGCAGGTCATTAATGTAGACGAGGAAAAGTATACATCTTATTACACTACCTTGCGGAATTGACCAGTTCGTGGTTAGTATTTCGAGCGCACGTTTTGTAACACACGTGTCGCCATCTAGGTGTTCTATCTGTACACATTATATTTTGTAATTTTTAATTTATAATATGCCGGAGAAATGAAGAAAATGTCATGAGAAAAGTTTTGAGTATGAATGTCGTTGATTTATAATCATCAACATTCATACTCAAAACTTTTCTGAGTAGGGGGATACCAAAGAAACAATGAATGGACTGTGTGAATGATGATATGGTAAAAATGGTGTGACTACGGAGATGACGACTAATAGAGAAGCGCGGAAGAAAAATACATGTTGTTGCGCCGATCCCAAATAAGCTGACATAAGGGCAGGAAAATGAATGATGATATGCATAAAATTTTATTTGTTTAATACGATGCTTTGGCTACTTTGGTAGTGATGGTTGATGCGCTTTCAGCGAGACAAGAATCTGTCACAGTTAATAGACGTCCATCTGCACACCGACATCGTCAAGCACAACCTAAACTGTAGCCTGATCCTCGAGCGTTTCAAATTACTTAATATTTCTAGCATAACATAACTCTATGATTGGCAAAGTTGGCAGCGAGGACAGACAGTTGATATTAATATAGTGCCAATAAACCAAGCTTGAGATAGTTTGTGCCAGTTTAAAGTGGGCCAAATAATAACAGTTTGAAATAATTATTAGACGTGTAGCTATGAACTTTGTGGTATGGCGGATTAGGGTTATTAATTTAGGGTACGAAATAGATTTGGAGTGTTTTGTAGGTTATAAGAGGTAGAGTTCAGGTGTAACATTTACGTAACTACCTGATTGAATAATTTCATGAAGGTTTTTACTTTTGAAGTGTGATACGCAATTGGCATCACTATACCAATTCCGTCCAAGAACAGCTTCAAGACTTACATGGGCTGACAGCTCAAGTACGCTCAAACTCGAACGAAGAAGAAGACTTGAAAAATGCGGCCTTTTTAGGCCGCATTTTCCGATTTTTTTCGGAGGTTTTCCTCATAACCCAGCCAGCTCATAGAATGGCGCGCCAACAGTTTGCATATTTGCAATGGACTCAAAGTTGATGGAGCCAGGTTTTTTTTACGAATGAAACCAAGATGGTGATTAATTTAAATATTTTTTTTTAAATAGGTAATACTTTTGTAAACAGACAGACAGAAAGAAAGATGTGATAATTTTTTTGTACATACTATGACAATTCATTAAGTTATTAGGTACAAATAAAAAGCAATCCTTTCAGTACCTGAGCATTTTATCTAATTAGACAGCAAGTAAAATAAGTATACGATTGATGATCAACTTCGATACGATCAATAGGCACATATGTGAATAGACTTTTCTGAAATTGGTCATATTACAAATAAATGAAAATTGTTTATTCGACACTGAACAAAGAAGTAGATCAGTAGTCATGCGCAATAACTCAAGTCGCCCAGTTGAAATGTTCCTTAATAACAGACTGGACAAAGAAGTCCAAAGAATAGTTCAACCATTCAACATAATGTTTATTGCAGTCTTTTCTACAAAATACAAAATAAAAGATAATTATATTACTCTGTGTGAAAAGAAATATCCCATAATACTGTTCTTGATCATTACATTTTTTGATGTTTTTAGAATCCATCATGTGGTAAACGATACACGCAGTGATTTTGAGGAATACAATAAAAACGTTATCTCACTTACCATTTTTTGGTGGTTGATCACTGTCTATTTCCTCAGTTACATAAAGTTAATAATTTGTGACATAGCTCTCAGCTGCAGTCACATTTCCCTTATTTTGAGGATCCAAGAAATTCACAGAAGTATCAATATTAGTAAGAGTTACCGAAATTATACTATTTGTAATTGGATCTTATGTTTTACTATTTACTGTTTTTATATTTTGGCAGGTATATTTTTTTATATGGTAAAGGGTTCTTTTTATTTTATTGAATTTTGCGGTGATTTAATGGTTATCCAATATGATTTAAATTTAATTTACGGTATTCGTCTTATAACATTGTTGACAAAGTATCTCAAAGAATGGGTTAAAAGTATTCCAATAAAAAGTAATGAAGAACACAATGATCAATACTATGACAAATTGTTTGAGACCTATGAACATATTTTAGAAGCTTACAAACTGTATTTTAAATGTTTTCGAGTTTTAGTAAGTTGGCTTTCTTATATTTTCTCAAATAAGGATCAATAAATCCATTCGCTTCATAGACATGTAAATAATTTATTTTTTAGATGTTATACCGGATATCGGACACGTTCCTACGTTGTTTATGTTTTGTGCAAGTAACCTTAATGCGTACTCAACTACCTTCAGCGTCGTATCATGCAGTAAGTTATATTTTTTTAACTAACCGACTTCAAAAATAAGGAGGTTATCAATTTGACGATATATGGTAGACGGTTTTGCAATATATTTTTTTGTTCGAAAAGGGTTTATCCCGAAATGGTCCCATTAAAATTTCATATAGATCTGATGATGCGCTTCGGAGACAGACAACGGAAAAAAATTACAGCTAATCAACAGCAATTGCTGCTATCGCATAAATATGCATTGCTTTGACCCCAAGGATGATGAAATTTCGAATTTGGGGAATTTGGGGTAGAGATTATAACTAAAGAGTGAAAAATTTTAACTTTGAAAAAAAAAACAACCGACTTCCGAAAAAACAATACAAAGTGAAAAATAACTTTAATTTCGGACGGCGGTGACAAGATTCAAGTTGGGCTGCCGTCGAGAGCTGTCGCGTTTGCCTGCGCGCGGTGGATGTGAGCTTGCTTGCCTGACTTCGAAATCAAACCGAATTTTTGAGTGAGTCTCCGTTTGTGTCTAATATTGGGTAGTAATATAAAACGAGGGAGCAAAAGTGACATAAGCACGTTTCAGCCTTCGGTGGAGACGGGGTGCTGGAGGGCGAATGGCCCCTGCTAGCTGATCCGGTAAGATCGTTCCTAATATTTCAAGGATTTGTTTGCTGAAGCTGCGTACGATCGGCCTTGCTTTGCCGCACGCCCAACCAACGTTATCTTAAGCGATCTTGGTGGGCCTGTACTAGCACTGGCTAATGGGGCGGGATAAACTAATTTACGCTATTAATCTAGCACGAAACACGGTATCGCAATCAAAGATTTTGTTATTCTGGAATTGTAGCGCCGCAGTAATCGGAATTTGAGTCGACTACACATGTTCCATGCAATCATTGCAGTCGACCACGTTTGCTGACCTAGCGATACAATATGGTCGCACGAAGTGCGCTGCGAGCTCAGTGCATTACGAACAGCAACCGGGTGCATTAATTTCCATCATTTTATTCATTTAGCGATAGCTTAGCGTAAACGTTATATTGTTAGCTCTCAGCAATAAACCTTTTAAAGTTATTTTAGTATTTAACTTAGCAGCGTAACGAATCCCACCAGGTAACACTTAGGTCGCGCCCCTACAACACATGTGCTAAAGTGTACAAAACGGTACCCTTAACTCTAAAAATCGCATCGCACGGTTTTCTTCTACGTATTAACAAAAAAGAAACAAAAAAAGGGTCTAATGAACCCCTTAATTTTCACGGGTCTGAGTTGCCATACAAAAAAAGTGTTCACAATGGGTTGTGTTTAAATTGTGACCATATCAAAAGGTGGGAATTGTTTGTTTAGTGCGATAGTCCACCAAATAAATAATTTAATGTGCTAAACATTTGATCAAGAAATGTTCGTTGAGACCTCGTCGCATATGTCTTGGAACATCAACATGATGATAGAATTTGTCTAGCACTTCTAAAGAATGTACATATTTTTTTTCCTTTGAATTTCCTTTGAATTCATATTGCTATCCTTTGAATGCTGTTGCATTCAAAGGATAGCAATATGAATAACAACATAATTTAATGTAACATTCTGAGGAGCCGAAGATATCCGCATAGTCGTCTCCAAATACTATCTCGTAAATGTGAATGTGCACTGAAACGCACAGGGGTATTCACCTATTGGCGAACCGTTAAAACACCACAACATACCCAAACCTTAAAGTAACCAGTACAACACACGAGAGCCAAGAGAGCAAGAAAAACCCACGAAACCCTAGCCTGTAACAAACAGCCCCCAATAAGTTAACGAATTATCACCGTGTGAACCACTAGAATCAACATTACTCACACCGTTATCAGACGTATTCGTGAACGAAACTGGATACACAACATTAAGAAATTTAACCTCTCCCAGTCAAGTACACTTGCCCAGACCTGTTCATTACAAATTGAAACGTTTGCGGCGTCTCGACACCAGCCAAAGAAAGAAGATCAAATAGATAATGTGGTTCATGTAGTGGCATTTATATAGCCAACCTACCGGAAAAAGGGATGAACTCAGGTACATACAATGGCACCCCTCAAGAAAAATGGGTAACCCACACCGGGGTCATGCAATTCTATTAATAAAGTAAGCCAAAATTTAACCAGTTAACAGTAAAAGGATACCGACGCGATGTCAGCTACCTCGAGGTAGGCATGGGAAAAAACAAGCTAACTGCTCTGTACAAATAAATTTTCACATCAACAGTTGTTCCTCGAAAAAAATCAAATCTAGCATATTAAACTTGATTCGATAAAAACCCAGGATATGTACGCTTATAATCTACGGCGACTTCAACGCCCATAGTGTTCGAAAAGATACACAATATTTTTAACGCAAAGGATTAACCCAACAAAACCGTCACCATGAATTTTGCAACTACAACTACGAACTATTAATGGGTATAGCCAACAAGGAAAAACTGCAAATAGAAATAACAAAAGCTTTATCGTCATGCAGAATAACGAGTGCATCTCCAACCATAAAATAATCTGGGAACTGCTAAGCATAAACAATGCAACTATGCCACTCTCAATAGAAACTCTACCAAAACAAAATACGAAGACGGTATAACAAAAACTAGCAAATTTATAAAGGAAACACCCCAACGAATGAAATACCCTAAAACACAATAACGGAGGTATTTAAACTGACCTGAGCTGCTCAAGAAACTGATAACTGATTCTTCAGCCAATTTACTCAAGAGACCATCACTTAGCTCTTGCTAAACTACAAAAGGTCCAATTCCTACAAAGCAGAGAATCAGGATAATCCAAACAGGCATAAAAAAGAATGCCAGACAACACTCCAAAAGGTCAAAGATCCGCGCACATACTGGTGTCCAAATGGGGAAAAAAATAATAGGCCCCTCAGATACTGACTGTTAAAATAACCAAGCCGATAACCGAAGCACAAAGCGCAGAACCGACGGTAGAAGAATTAATGGTAATCATCAATAAAATGCGAAAAGCCCTATCTCCTCGCTTTTCTACATTGGCCATCGACGACTCTTGAAGACGAAACCCATTTAATAAAACTAGCACAAGACCGCAAATTTTCACTCCCCCTGGTTCGCGGACGACCTTATTCTCTTTACATAATTATGGTCTAGCTAGAAGGACTAGAGCGCATCTTATACCACATTCAACTCTTACTAAATAGCGTAGGCAACGACCAACATGAACCTCAACGGAATAAGTATACCAACTGTAGTCGAAATCAAAATCCTAGGCACATACATAACATCCGCATTAAGCAGAAAAGCATAATTAGAAAACAATGGCAATAGGCCACGAGAAATGCCAAATCATTACTACCACCATTCATACTAAACTTAAAAATGAACTGGAAGTTAGCTAGACTTTTGCATCGAATGGTTCTCGTACCTGGTATGATATTTTTTTATAGTTCATTAAAACGGTAACACCAATTACATTAATAAACGTAGAAACATATTATAACGTGGCAAATAACTACGTTAAGATATATGATTAAATTAAAATTTGACATGAAACAGTAGACTCCCTTGCATAGTTTCCTTCACAGAACACCAGACATATACGCATAATTTTATTTCATTCATCCGCAACCACATCACATTAAGGGTGGGCAGTCAGAAGGGTATTTAGTATTTTTGGGTACGATAGACTGGGGATTTGGCTCTGGCTACAGTTTTACATGGCAGTTGCGCAAACAGATTGTGCTGGCGGCTCTGACGGTGTCCGATGTATTTGTCGGGCACAAATAATTGGCAGAAAACGCCATGGAGCTCTGGGCAGTCAAAACGTCCCCGTAATGTCTTACAGGCTACCGTGAGCTGATCAAGACCTCTTCTCATCTCTTATGAGTTAAAACCCAACGTCCCTAAAAGATAGTTGGTAGGATACATGTAAGAAAAGAAATGATATAACCTTTGGAACAGGCATCTTAGGAAAGTTTTCTGTACTTTTTCCAGCATCAGTTTTTGCGGCATAGGTATGCCAATCACTGGCACTAGACTCCAGTTTGCTGCGAATCAAAGCAGTGTACAACAGTCTAATAATATTTGGATTGTAAAAGTCACAAGCATTCCTTAAAACAAATCCCAAGCACCTGAAAGGTTCCTTCGCAAGGATAGAAATCTGATACGTTATAAACGTGAGGTCTCTAAATGTCAGACCGCGATTGAAAGTCACCCCAAAGTCTTTTATGATGGTGGCCCGAGTAAACTTCACCACCCAAACTATAGTTGCATTGAATTGGTCGCAACCCTCTACCGTATGTCATGACATAGCATTTGCTTGTATTGAAAAACCAATTGTTCACAATGGTCCATTCATAGATGGCCGCAATTTCCATTTGTAGGAGTTCGCAATCCTCGTCCGTTCAGATTTTTGCGACTAGCTTGAGCTCGTCGCCATACAGTAGACATTTGGCAAACTTAACATTAGTTATCAGGAACAGAAGCGGCCTCAATACGGATCCTGACTAACGCCCGAGCGTGTATTGTAAGCTTGGACTCGAAGCAGCCAGGTCTTACAATTTGTTTGCGATCGCGCAGGTAATCGGAAACGAAGTCAAGAAGCCTGGACGAGAAACCAATGGATCCCAACTTTGTCAAAAATAAATGTTTTCCGG